>LTAE01000559.1:0-12876 GCA_001647135.1 Pontederia paniculata
TATATATATATATATATATATATATATATATATCATCTTCATTGACTATATAATTATTCTAAGCAAGCAGAAGGTTTTAGTTTGAAGGCTATAAAAGAAATAACCATTGAGAATATATTGCAATTAAAACACATATCATGCAATTGGACTGCAACCGATGAGAATGACCGAGGAAGCGTGTAGGTCGTCACACTCCCTGGCACATGTAGTTTATCCAATTTGCAAATGCCTAGTTTCGGACAAAAGAGCAAGATGTTAACTAAACATTTTGCTTGCTGGCTTAATTAATCATCAATTATATGAATAAATCCATAGATTGGATGCTGGTGCAAGAGTTTTGTTAGTAATTTATTCAGGTGACTAGAGACTCATAGATTGTATAATTTTCTAAACAACAAGCCATCCATGTCAAATGAGAAGACACCCCATCACCACCATTCCTCTTTTGCTAATTCCAAATGCAGATGTATCAACCAATTCGACTTCTCCACGATCATATATTTCAATTTGTCACCATATTTTGGCCCCCAGTTGGGAAAAAAAATTGTCATAATTAATATCACACTTAAAAAGTATTTCTAAATCAATCACAATAATAGTAAATTCGCAAGAACAGCACACACATTAGATGTATTGTCATGCCATGATCCTTATTTCTCAGAAATATTATCCAATAATGCAAATATAAAACTACACTGAATTGTTTTAAATTACACATTATGCTGTCATCTAATTAAGACAATAATGAAGAAGAGCAAATCATGGCGAAGAGTGCCATTGACTAAAGTTTATTTGCTTTCTATTTCTGTTATATCTTTTCCTTCTCAACCTCTATCCAGTAATTCAATTAGACTTTGTTTGATATGTACTAGCGGTTAATAGCGGATAGCGACTAGATATTAGTGATTAGCGGTAGTGAGTGAATTATTAAATTTAATAAAAGTGTTTGATAAATACAGTATTTGAAAAAATCAATAAATATAAAATGACTAAAAAGGATACAAATAATTATTTAATAAATTACATTAATATATGTGTCAAAAATTTAATAACACATTTTATTTTAAATATTTTAATATTAATAAATAATAATAAAATGAATAGCTGAACAAATAATTTATAAGTTAATAAAATAATAAAAAATAATAAAGTGATCATGTGATATAAAAGAATAAGTGTATCATACAAATATTAACTAATATTGAAATATTTTGAGGTTATATATAAAAATAAATTTTCATAAGCTTGTCGCTACCCTAGATGTTGGTTTGTCAAACGTCTCAAAGCGCTGAGTTCCAATCGTTTGTCGTTATTATTAATTGTACTTGCTAAACACCTTAAATAGCGTATTGACTTGATCAACACGTTATACGCTACTGTAAACACTATTTTAGAAGCGTGTCAAACAAGGCCTTAGTCCAAATAATAAGTTTGGCACTATCAACCCAGGAACTAACCTTGTTTCCAATTTCAATAGTCCTTTATAGTCAGCTCATAAGATCGAGAACAAAAATCATGAAACATAGAGAGTTCATCATCAAACATGCATAATAATCTTAAGATTAATTAAAACCAGTTTATAAGACATAAATTCATTAGAATAATCATATTTATTGGAGTGCAGTTACTTATTAAAGTTACATATGTTCAAGTGATGAACCGTTGAATATGAGAAATGTTCATCGAATTCTTTTCTCTACTTGCATTTTATGAATGTGTTTATTAAGACTAGGTTGTTAATATTGGAGTAACTGTCGGTAGAACATAACTCGCTCTACATGCAGCTCTTGATGAGTATAACAACTCCCACGTATTGTGTAACAACCTCCATATTTCTAATTTTGATGTAACTTCCATTGTAGAATTGTTCTATAAATATATGAATGCTATGAGATTGAATTGTGTGGGAAAATATGTTTATATAAGAGTCAATAGCCATGCTAAAAATAAATTTAGTGATTCGAGTTTTACTTCGACTATGACTAATTAATGTCGCCTTTAGTTATGACTGAGATGTAAAATTTTAAAGATAAGCAAAGTTCATATGGTATAATAATATTTTAAATAAATAATTAAGTTTCATTTATCACACAAAGGTATCTTGCATTAAAAATGTGGGTCATAAAGCTCTCAAGATGTGCCCTATACTCAGCGATCCGTAGCATATAATAGTTCTATTTTCTCATTTTATTTTTTGCAGTTTTAATTTTACTACATTTTTTATTACATTTTTTCGATTATTGCTACAATTTGTATATGTGTATACAACTCATGCTCTTGAATTTTGTTTGTTTAAGCATGTTCAATTTTTCACAATTTCTTAGTTAGAAATTGAAACGCACACGTCTAACGATCTTCTTACTTCGTGATTTTCGTAGTGACTTGAATAAGAAAAAGATATAATCTTTTAACTCGATGTGATAGCAGCTAAAGTTGTTAAGATCGAGATCTTATTTAAAATCGTAAAAAAATTACAACATCGATAATCGAATAAGGATCGTGAGATTTTAAAAAAAAATTATGAATAAAATCGTAACACCGATAACTAATTAAATATAGAAAAAATATATAAAAAAATAAGATCTTCACAACTTTCGTAACAGCAACCAATGAGCAGAGGGTTCAGACATTCTCGGCGCTCCAATTCTATTCAGACCTAAGATTTCAAACCTCCGAGAAAGGTGGCAATCATAGTGCCTTCATCCACTCTAGAATTTATACTTCCTTAATGTATTCTACAGTCTCACGTTAAACAAAAAAAATATTGACCTTCAATCACTGAACCATAGAAGAGGGGTAAAATATGTTCCATTCACATTAGTGTATTAATTAGCGAAACAGACTTATATGTTGATTTGCCTTATTGCTATTGAATGAAATATTAATTAATAAAAAAGAATAAAATAATAATACTGATAAACTACCATCATCTTTCATTTCATTATTTTTTTAATACCTCTAGAAGGGATGAACTACTTAGCATTGAAACTTGCATCTTGTGAACTCGATTTCGTATCAGCGTCATGGTACGCGTCTAAGGAACGACGTGTTCCGTTTCCTCACGCTACGATGTGAATTCAAGAATGCAATCTACGTCTCAACGACACGAACGTTTTCACAACCGCGGACGCGAATCGTGTTGGTTCAGACACGGCCCGTGTCCGATCTCTAAGATGTTTTTGATGGTCGTCACTTCTCGTCTCCATCCCATCGTCGATTAAAACATATTATTATTAACGATACTACAATTATACTTTTATATATCCATAAACCATAATCATAGTTGTTCATTATGTAGGTCCTCTATTCTATCAGATACATAAGATAAGCTCTAAAGTTGATCCCCTTGCATACTTTAGTTTGCAGTTCAATAATCTTTCCTTCCTTATCCTAAATTGTTCTTCTCGTTCTTTCCTCGTGATAATCCTTTTTCTTCTCCATCGTTCCTCCTCTATGATGAACCTTCTTCTTGACCTCTTCTCTCCCGATGATTATATGACATTGTAAGGAGAGAAGGATAGAGATAGAGAGAAAGAGGGAGAGAGAGAAACAGAGGGAGAGAAAAGACCATCGGAAGAGATCACATGTTAGATCTTATTTATAGGAAAAGAAAATCTCAATTAGAATTTGAATGTATTAGAACTTTTTAGATCTAACATATACTGTGATTAGTTTATAACAAATTAATTTATATAAGACTAAAAATATTAGAATAACAATTTGATTTTGACTCATACATATTATTTATCTAATTTTAATAATATCATATCTTATCTTTTGATATATATATATATATATATATATATATATAATATGTATATATATATATATGTATGTATGTATGTATGTATGTATGTATGTATGTATGTATGGAGAGGTCGAAATAGCCACGTGGCGATCTCTTATAAAGTCATATATCCAGAGCAGGAACGGGTGAGCTACGTTTATAATGACCTTGAAGAAACTCGCCGGAGTGACTACTTCAAAATCTTCATAAACGAGAAAAGAGTTTTTAGACTAGTCAGGTCGGTCAATTGATATTCATATATTATATAGATTTTATAGGTAATATAACAATAAGATTATATATATATATATATATATAATTATAAGAAATTGAAAAATTAGTTAGTAAATATCTTATTATTTATTTTAAAAATCAAGGATGTTACATTATTGTTTTGAAAAATAATTTCATTACTTTCTTGTTCTCGCAACATAAAAATGATGTCAACAGAAAAATAAATTTCTGTTGATAAGAAAACACAGTTATATTTTAAGAAAATAGTTTACGTACCCTTCTCAAAATGAGAATTTATTGTTCCCTCACAAAATTACTTTCATATATTTAAATTATATACCAAACATTTGAAAACAAATTATTTTAGAAATTTATTTTGTTAAAATAAACGGAGCATTAATATCGTTGTGCGAGCCCAGGGTGCGTGTGAGCTTCAAAGAAAAGCACGGCCCACGAACATTCGGGTGGAGGTGGAAGTAATGTTTTCTAAAGTAAAAAATAGAAAACAAAATTTATATTTCTGTCTTTTTAGTAATACTTTGTAAGAAAAACTCAAAAATAGAAAGAATATAGTAAATAAAAACATTAGTTCTGAACAAAAGTGGCCATAAATAATTTTATCATTGTTAAAGCGCATAAAATCGCGTGTTAAATATCATTCAGAATCAATGGCAGAGTCTGCTAACATAATTGAAATTAATACAAATCCAAATCGACTTTTATTTTTTAGTTTAAAATTAATACAAATCTAAACATTAGCAACTAATGAATATATTTCTTTGTATGAAATAGATATACAACCAAGAGTATATAATCTATTAAAGAAATGGAAATATTGTGGAGTGTGAATACCACAACGAAATACTTTTACAAAAATGGCAAAGGCCGCTATTAAAAAAGATTGCGGGGAAAAATATTCTTAATGTAAAATTAAATGGTATTTGTTATGAAACTATAAAATTCAACATATCAAAGGGTAAACAAATCAATAAAATAAATTAGATATATATATATATATATATATCATTTCAATAGAACATATTTATAATTAACTATTAGATTTTAAAATTTCAAGTAACTAACAAAGAATAATTATAATTATAAATACTAGCGAAGGTTGAGGTAGAGTGGTAAGTCACATTGGAAGCCTCACCAGGCATGCGACCCGAGGCCACCGGCTTGATGATTGGTCGAGACTCCAACCCATGGTCAATGCACATAATCGTTCAATAGAGATAGAACATATTTATAATTAACTATTAGATTAATTTATATATATATATATATATATATCATTTAACAGAGATAGAACATATTTATAATTAACTATTAGATTTTAAAATTTCAAGTAACTAATAAAGAATAATTATAATTATAAATACCAACTAGGGTTTGGGTATAGTGGTAAGCTCATCCCCGCGTAAGCAGATCCTGTGAACATAAAATAATTTCCGCTAGAAGTGCTACAAAATTAGTCGAGCTTGATGATGGGCCAAAATTTTAATTCGTGGCCCGTGCACATAATCGTTAGCCGCGTGGGTTAAAAATTCAGAGAACACTAGCGTGGCAACAGAAAAAAAAAAAAGAATAATTATAATTATGTATTTTATTTGTGCCTCGGAGGGAAAGAAATGGTTGACGTTTGGAATCCAACAACTGCGACTAAAATGCAAATTTTATATATCAGATTCAGATCTGAAATATCCAACATAAAGAAAACACGGACAAATACCACGAACTGTTGCATGAACTGCAAATACATGCAAGTTGGAACAACATCACGCAACTCTTCCATTCTAATTAAATTAATAGCTTTTCATCATCACACTGAAGGATTTTTCACGACCCCTGCGAACAATATGAATCCGAAGTTGTCTTCTCTTATGAGAAAGATGAAGGGGTGGTCGGCAACGAAGTCCATGGCGGCGGGAGGAGGGAGTGCACCACCACCTGTAAGACAGGGCAAAGTGGCGGCAGCTGCTACTATTTGATTATTTTTATTATTTATTTAAATAAAATTGTAAAGAACATACGTGAAAAGAAGATTATAGTAGATCATCAGTCAAATGACAATCTAGATTGTCATACTATCATAGGCAATCAAGATTACCTGAAAAGATTATCTTTAGAGAAATGCACCCTTAAATTATAAATATAAAGATGTTGATTTTTTTTTTCGGTTATAAAGAGAGGCTCATGGCCTAATATATGGAAAGAAAATGCTGAAAATAAAGGGGTACATAAGTTCCACTAGTGAAATTTGAACTCGGGACCTCTCGGTACTCAAGTCGAGGGATGAACCACTGCACCACGCCCTTGTTCCCTAAAGATGTTGATTTTGTTATGCGCTTCAATTTTTAAAGTTATTAATAGTATATCTAATTTAACGTCATCTTTCACTATACTTATATGTTGATTTGCCTTATATGCTATTGAATGAAATATTAATTAATAAAAAAGAATACAATAATAACACTGATAAACTACCATAATCTTTCATTTCGTTATTTTTTTAATACCTCTTGAAGGGATGAACTACTTAGCATTGAAACTTGCATCTTGTGAATTTGATTTCGTATCGGCATCATGGTATGCGTCTAAGGAACGACGCGATCCGTTTCCTCACACTCCGATGCGAATTCAAGAATGTAATCTGCGTCTCAACGATACGACTATTTCCATACCGCGGACGCAGTCCGTGTCAGTTCGAACACGGCCTGTGTCCGATCTCCAAGGTGTTTTTGATAGTCGTCACTTCTCATCTCCATCCCATCATCGATTAAGGCATACTATTATTAGCGATTCTACAATTATGATTTTATATATGCAGAAACCATAATCATCATTATTCGTCATGTAGGTCCTCTATTCTGTCATATACATATGATAAACTCTAAAGTTGATCACCCTACTTACATACTTTAGTTTGCATTTCAATAATCTTTCCTTCCTTGCCCTAAATCATTTTTCTCATTATTTTCCCATGATATTATTTTCTCATCATTCCTCCTCTATGATGGACCTTCTTCTTGACCTCTTCTCTCCCCATGATGATATTTCTTCTTCATCTTCCTTTTTAATACTAATCAGATTTTTTTAAAAAAAATATTATTGTTTATTTACTTCATTACAACTAATTATTTATTATTTATATATTTTATTAACCATACATTATAATATCTTTTTTTGTTAACACTATATGTTTTTCACGAGTGCGTAATAATATTTTTTTATTAGAAGTACATTACCTTTTTTTATCAAATAAAGTATAAGATGGAAATATTTATTATTCATACATTATATCTTCTAATAATTTCTTTTGCATCTTATATTTTATTTTAAAAAAAAAATATTACACACATATACTAATAAAAACATATTCACTTACTTGCATTACTTTTTAGGATATCTAAAATTTAATATCTATATTAAATTTAGTGATAAACACTAATAATAAGTTATTTATAAAAATTAATGTAAATAACATTAAAATTCACTCATGTAAATAATATATTATATTGATAAATACTTAGGGGTAATAAAACAAATAAATACTAATAAAATGATATATTTTTCATAAAAAATGTGTGGCATTAATAGGAAAAAATACTATAATATATTGCTAAGAAATTATATAAATAATATATATTAATTATAGTGAAGTAAATAAATAGTAATAAAAAATCTTATTAATATTAAAAGATATATAATATTATTAACTTTCTTGGGAATGTGCCAACAATGAGAAGTTAATGAAGTTATTTAATAGCATAGAATAAATAAATGTAAAATTGATAAAAAAGAGTAGCATTAATATTTTGGGAGTGACGAACCATAAATATAAATATGTTGATTTTCTTGGCGTATAGTATGATTTTATAATTGAAATTTTGATGAAATTTGTGTTAAAATTTTTTTAGAATTATTTATATAAGATAGAATGATGCGAATAAAATTAAGAGCTAGTAGCCTCTCAAGTTAGAACATCGAATTAGTCAATTTGACTAGAGGAATATCGTTGTGCTCTTTATCTTGCTCCAAATTAATTAGATAGTCCTAACCTAATACATCTAGGTCACGAGCGGGTACCCAAAAAGAATACCATAAACAGCACATTTGTTGCAAGTAAAGTGTTGTTATATCTATACATGTTATGAAAATAGTTATATTCACAAGGATTAAACTTTAGGAGAGGTCACATTATATATCTTCAATCTACGTGGTTCAAGCAAAAAGGAAACAAAAACTGGAAGTCATAAAATTGGCTCAAAACTTGAGATTCTGAACATGATAATCAAACTAAAACAGGAAAAAAAAAGGTCTACGTGATCTTATTCAAACAAGTAAAGGATTCTTGACATGACCAGCGAACAATATTGTTCCTGTCCTGTCTTCTCTGATAAAAAATATGAAGGGATGATCTGCTACAAAGTCCAGGCGCACGGGAGTGCTCTTGCGCCATGAAGATCCATACATCGCCATGGCGGTCGCGGCCGCTGCTTCAGTTCCTCCCTCGTCGACTTCGACAAAGGACTTGTGATGAACAGCCGACGCGAAGAGGGCGTCGTCGCCGGCGGCGAGAGATTCCACCATCTCAGAGAAATCTGCGTCCATGTTGAAGGGCGACACAATTCCGAGACGTCTCAAGATTGAAGACGCTTCAAACTCGAACGCAATCTTGAACTTGGGTAGCTTGAACTTTCCGACCTTGACGCTTTGCACCGGGAGATGTTTGCTCAAGGACTCGGGTTCGGAGCTGATCTTCTCCTGCAAACTCCATAAACCGTCCTGTGCGTCCGGAAGAAAAACGTACATGGAGAATTGCCTTCCTGCGTCCCGGCGTGGCTCGTAAGGGAGCCTGAGAACCTTGAATCCATTGCAGGAGGAGATGAACTGCTTTTCTGTGGTGGTCATGCAGGGCACCTGGATGGAGGTTCCATCTAACAAGTGGAATTTAGAGTTCTTGGTGTCGTATGGATCGAACTTTTCTTTCCATTCTCCTTTGAAGTAGAGTGCATTGACAAGCACCAGCCTTGACTCACTGTGAACAGACCCAAAAGGAAGCAGCTCTTTGATCATACCGTTGGTGGCATTCTCAACCCAGGAGTTAATTTTGTGGGCGACTTCATCACTCTTTTTTGTAATCGGCATGAGCATGATTCAGTCCAAAGCAAACAAAGTCAGAAAGAAAAGATGGAGACCAGAAGTTAACAGGCAGTATACAGTTGGAGAGGAATTGAGAACTAAAAATAAGAAATTAAGATAATGCTGGCAGAGGAGATAAGTCAATTTTCTCAAATTAAGGATATTGATACACCAATATATATAGTACAAAGATATATTTCATATAGCAAAGAATTATACTTCGACAGTATAAAATATTGAAGAACATCTAAAAAACAACCTAATAGCATTTTTTTTAGATTAATTACTCAAGTTATTGTACATATTTTTAATTCTTTTTAATTTTTTTTTTATATATAAATAGTTTGATGCCAGAACTACTAGTATTCGTCAATCAAATTAAAATTGAAATTAAATATGAGACTATTAATTTTCGTCGATTTTAAGATATAACTCAGCTAGTTCGAAAATTGAACGTGAGATTAGTGATATTAGTTATAAAAAATATAAAAAGTATGGAATACGATTGAAGGCGTTTAATATATTAACTCAATATTACCTAGTAATTTACATTACTTTACCGAATGACTATCACTTATTAAATTATTAGTAGTGTGCATTATCATATTTAGTATATATACGTAATTCAAGTGGCAATTCATATTATCATGTTTATTTATATAAATAATTACTAAATAATATACATAATTTTACCAAAATATTATTTATCAATATTATTAAGTTTATGTATTATTGAATTAAAATTTATCAATTTAAATTATAAACTTGCAAACTAATGTATTGAGCCAATTAATACCCTTCAAAATAAAATAATGATAATAATAATTATCATTATTATATAATTTATTATATAATTTATTTATATAATTTATTATTATTAAAATTATTATTATTATTATTATTATTATTATTATTATTATTATTATTATTATTATTATTTATGATATAATTTATTTATTATGTTATGTCTTATATGGAAAGATTTAAAAGAGTTTATTAGGTAATTTGAATTGTCATTTTATAAATAATCTGCATTGTTAGATCATTTCGATTATTTACAAATCAGAATAAGTAAACATGATAATTTGATGAATTTAAATAATTTTAAGTTGAGATCATCATTAATCTATAAAAATTATCGAGAGAAAAATGCCTCATGTGGAGAAGAATTAAAATTAAAGATGAGACTAGTAGCTTCTATCAATTTTACAATGTAACTAAGCTAGTCCGAAAATAGAACATGAGATTAGTGGTTTAGGTAATGAATATGAAAAAGAACATATACAGTACATGTACGAAGTGCTACGAAGAAGAATTGAGAATTGCAAAGAAAACTAAGAAAATGCCTCAACCAAGATCTCACCTTTGTCCGGAAATCGACCGCCTCCGTCTTGGATTTGTACGTACCAGTGACGACCTTCTCGAAGGAAGGCTTCAACGTTAAGGAGTGGTCGACGAAGACGCCGTTGGCGCAGGACAGCGCAGGCCCTCCGGCGGTGGAGCCGTCGGCGAGCACGAGTTGGTTCATCTTCGTCGTGAGAGAGTGGAGGTCGGCCGCTGCGCCGTCGGGCCCGACGAGGGCGGAGACGATGTCGTCGAGCGTGCGGCCCTTGGCCCCGGCGGCGAGGAGGGCGAGGCCGACGTGGATGGAGAGCGGGGAGATGGCGAAGTTGCCATGGCCGGCTTGGGTGGAGGCGACTTGCCGGAGGAGGCGGAGGGCGAAGGCGGTTTGGTGGTGGTCGGCGGAGGTCGCCCGTTTCGGTACCGAAGCTTCCGGCGAAGGTTTTGGAAGTGAATGCTGTAATGTGCGTAGGCGTGGTGGCGGTGGTAACAGAGGAAGAGGAGGAGGAGGAGAAGGTGTTGGGGAGCAGGTGCATGGAACGAAGGCTTCTGATGAAGAGGCGCTGCATGGCTTCGGTTGTTGGTTGGACAAATTATGGTGAGAAGAGGAGAAGGAGCAAACCGGACGTTCAAATTATGGTGGTCATATGGTATCCAAAAATTGTGATTTGATCTCAAAATTATAATTATATGATTATATCATATCAAAAAGTTATGATGTTGGGATGAACGAAATCTCATAAATTATGATGACCAAAGTTTGATATTTCTATTAATAATTTTTTTTAAGGAAGGTATATATCGATCGTTGAATTTAAATTTTGTAATTAATAAAAAAAATTAAATAAATTATTTATTTTTAATTATATATCTCAATTTCAATAATTTAAATGATAGGATATAGGAATGTACCCTATTTAAATATGATACACCTTCATTAAATTCTAAAAAAGTTGGAAGTGTAGTAATACAAAATCTTGATTTATATCAAATCAAATCAGAAAATTTTAATTTGTTGTCTTATTTGAATAATAAATTGTATTTGAATTTTTTATCATCAAATTGTTTTTTTTTATAATTAAATAAAATATAAGAATAAGATTAAAAAGAAAATTACGTATATTTAAAAGGAAAAAAAAACTTATATTATTTTATCATATATTTATGTTAGAATGCGTATTACTCGGGCAGAAAGAAAACATGAGAATAGAATGGCAATACACTTAGCATAATTATGGGGCATTAGAGAATAAGGAACTATTTCTTATGTTTTCAAAACAATATTTAAGATAGGTATTGTGCCAAAATCAATATCCTATTTAAATTATTGATAAGTGAAATATTGAAAGACCAATCTTTAGAATTAAATACTGTCGTTTTGAAAATTTTATTTATATCTTAAAAAATTAATTGTTAATTATTGTTCATGTGATACAAATTTATTACTATGTAACGATTTTATTATTTTTTATTATTTCATTAATTTATAAAAAAATTAGTTAATTACTTCATTAATCATTAATACTAATTAAAACATTATTCATCGTTAGCTAAATAATCCAGGAAACCAACTCAGTTAAGGCCATGATATGCTATTTATGAGATGGGATTGCGATGACAGAGAAATATTTGTATAGAAATCAAATATTATTCTCAATATAATCGCTAATTGGATCGTCCGCCTAATGGCATAAAACAATTAATAAACGGAGCATATTTAGGAAGTGATGTCTATCTACGCCTTTGTTAATATTTGCATTTGCACGTAAAAAGCTTCTCCTACATATTTTTTGGTCGATTCTTTTAAATTTAATATCTTATCAGTTTTCTTCAGATCTCATCTTTTTTTATAATTTATCATAATATTAACAAATATTGTGTCTCTAAGTTGCTCGATCGCATATTTTATATTTTAAAATCACCTTTTACAATTTGTACATTTTTTGTTAACATTTATTCACATAAATTATGTCAGTAGAGTAGATTTATATATATATCAAAAGTATTCAACATAATAATAATATTAGTATATAACTGGAATCATATAAATATGTTACTTTTCAAATTCATCTAGATTTTTTAATCTGAAAAAAATTACGTCAAGAGGAACTGTTTTTTTTTATTTTCATTTTTTTTCCCTTATTCCTCTATCCCGAACCAACTTTTTTAGTTGCTTCAGTAATTGAAAAACTTGACCTCGAACTCACGTAAAAAAAATATTTTCTGATTTTCTTTCTTCCAAATACCGAAAAGGAAATCAGCCGTACCAAAATAAAAGACATAAATTGGCTCCGAGATGACAATTGATCTAGAATAGAAAAACTCTCTCTCTCTCTCTCTCTCTCTCTCTCTCTCTCTCTCTCTCTCTC
>LTAE01000559.1:12951-34807 GCA_001647135.1 Pontederia paniculata
CTCTCTCTCTCTCTCTCTCTCTCTCTCTCTCTCTCTCTCTCTCTCTCATTTCACTCTCACTTAAATTGCCACTCCATTGTCGTTGGGCATGAATCATGACAGCAAAAACCAGGCAGCTCCTTCTGTGGTCAGTGCTCATCAGGTGAAAGAGGACCTCCAAACGAGTCAAAAGTATCCTTTCGTTTCTTTCTCGAACTTTTGCAGGTTAATGCTTGTACTTTGAGAGTTTGACCGTTAACCTTCCTCTAACTGTGTTTGGATCCCGTTGCCGCTTCCTGGGCTGCCTTCTTTTTCTTGTCCTGCCTTTGCTTCCCTGAAGGCGCTGGCGACGAATTTCAGGGTCAGCCCAACCTCTTCCCCACTCTGAAAAGCTAGAAAAAGGTTTCTGCTTCGAGCTGGAAATAAGCATGTCAGCCTCTGGATACACATTATACGACTTCTGTTCTTCAGACTGCATAAATCTCAAGCCCAACTCTGTAGGCTCTGGGAATCTTATTGACACCCTGGGCTGTAAAGATAATGATCCTTGAATGAGTCAGTCACACTAAGTTATCATTTCAGGATAAACTAGAACTAATATATGATAAATATCAGGGTAAACTCTTAGCACTGTTGTTACCTTTGACGTGTTTGAAAGAGACATGGATTAAAGGTTTAAATCAATAAGAGAAAGTAATAATATACGATTAAGCTTAATATTACTCAAGCATATTGGAGATGTAAACTATGTTCTGGCTAACATTAGCGTATTAGTCCAATAGACCTGCCAAAGAAACAACTATTAAGTACTACAGAAAAGAACGTAACAGTGATTCTGATCAGCTATCCTCAGATTTCACTTCATAACAATTGAGCATCTACGTATGGGTCAAGTATTTAGCTTTAAAACTTGCATCTGGTAAAATACGCGCAGATCTCTAAATAATTCATTGCATCAACAAGGAAAAAAAAACCAACTTGCACTTCGCAACTACACTGGAAACAAATACTAAGCAACAATAATTGAAAGTTACATTGGCATACAATTTATTTACACATACCATGTCATCTCCTTCTCTAATGTACCCTTTGTTTTGTAGAGTGCGTACAAGACCTTGCCACCACAGACGATCACTCGCAGCAAATTTAGGAAACTGTTCAAGAGTCAAGAATGAAAAAATAATAATTCGTGAAATCTGAATGAGCAAAAATATGTCCTAAAGCAAGGACAAAAACTCAAGGCATTTCTCAAAAAAAAAACTAAAGGCATTTCATTTGATAAAAGAGTGTCACAATTTTCTCTTTATGATGATCTTTAAAATTTGGATGATTACGAAAAATAATATAATTCTCTACATTTCAAACTTGATGGCTTGACTGGTTTAGTGATTCGAGAGGATTCCCCATAAAGGAGAAAATCAGACAATCCAATTAAGTGGACAAGATCATCTGACTGGAGATTTAATGGACAACTTCAAATTGAGTTGCATCAGCATGGATAGAATAAATTTAGGTACTAATGTGTTCTTCACAGCGTATATAACTATTCAAATTAGGTGGCTAACTGCTGATTGAAGAACATCTGCAAATTTATATGCATAAGCAGTAGAACTCTTGAGAACAGTATTTCCTTCATATGTAATTATGACTCAACAACTATGGAACTCTTGAAGATGGAGCTTCTTAATTTCGACAGTTAAAAAACGACAATTGGATGAAAAGTAGCTTATTTATACTATTTGTTAATTCGATGAAAACTTGATACCTTTCCAACAGTAATTGATATGGCCTTAAAAAGAACTAATATGCCTCAAATCACAAATAGGAAATGTGAATGAAAAAGCATATGAAGAATTTAGACGATATGTAGTATTGTTATCTCAGCTCAGGACTATGTATGTATGTGTGTATGTATATAGCACGGAGAGACGACTTGGTTCCCATGCAGGCAATAACATTACAGACATGTAGTCATCTGGAATTCTGGACATCTTCATATATTATGGCACTCCAAAAGCTTACCCATCATAGTTCAGCTCTTCTTTGCCCACTTGCAACAAATTATTGGGAAAAGAATTATAATTGTAAGAGGAATAACATGACGACAAAGAAAGAATTAATGTTGTTTTGTTGCATGTTCATTAAATATTCAGAATCCAGAGAGTTCAACATATTTTAAACATCAGTCTAAACATGAACACAGAATATCAAGAAAATAGACCTGCTCCCTTATTCGGCTTATGATCATCTTGAAGCTTGACCTCTCAGGAAAATTGAAGTTGCTCTTTTCAGATTTGCTACTTTCATATACCTGGAAAAGAACATTTTTAAATGATTAATTACTAGATAACCTTAAAAGAAGTAGCACTATTATAGTGCTTCATTAAACAAGAGATGTTACCATTCAAATCAGAAGAAGGTTGCATATGGCAAAGGCTGGAAAAACATTATATTACATACACTTGCCAAAAAACAAAAACAAAATAAAAATAATTACGTCCATTAGCAGAAAATGCCATCTACGGGCAGAAGGTTGCAACAGACTATCAACTATCCAACAACAGATACACGAATCCAATATCTTTAGATTGCAAAAGTATGGGAAAGCTTGATGCTTGAAAAGGACGACGAGAATACCTTTGATGGCAGCCTAGTAGAATTAGAAAATAAGAGATAGGCACAACCAAAGTATTCCTTCAATCAATAACAAAAAACTTTCAACCAAAAGAACGAACCTTTACCAGAAATTCATTCTAAAAGAATTCCTGCCACAGTTGACGTGTCGCAACAATCCAAGTGAATAAAAAAGTACATAAAAGATAAAATCACAGGTATTGGTTAATGTGAACTATATTGAGCTAATCAAGAAGACATGATGTCAAATAAGTTAATACTTCACCTTATCCTGATTAAAACACATCTAAAGAGGAACATGTCCTCAGAATATCGAAATTCCAGGATCTTGCTGGAATTTTTCATATGTAAAGATGAACAACAAGACTTTTTTTTATATCAAATCAAATAAAAAATGCTGTTAACGAAATTCAAATAATAAAAAAAGGGGTTCAAACAAATTAGGATACAAAAAAAACAACATTAGCAACAAACTCCATCAGCAAGTCATAAATCCAGAAACAAGCAAACAAAAAACATCACAAGTGTACAAGTGTACTCACAGATTCAGCAGTCAAAACCTGCATGAAAATATCAGCTTCCTCCTTAAGATTTTGAATTTGAGGAGGTCCATTATTACAGATGTCACATCTGCACATCAATAATTTGGGTGATGGAATAAGCAAAAGATATGGTATGCATGTCTTGCATGCAATAAATAGAAATGGAAAGCGCCGCCTCAAAGACTAGCTTTCCTGACACTTGTTACTCTTTTTCAACTTTGTTAAGATCAATAAAGTTTGATTTCTGACATGTAAATATTAGAAGCAGTGGTAAAGATTTTTTTTCTCCTTTTAGGGAAGAATATTTTCCTCTTTTTTTATAAGAAAAAGGATGACTAGCAAGGTAGTAGTCATCCAGATTCATTGATCAAAACAGTTGATACCCATACAGAGGATTACTGAGTAAAACCAAAAAGCACAAAACAGCCTATTATATGTTTGATCTCCCCTACAAAAACAGTTTTGTCACATTGCAGCCACAGAGCCCAAAGATAGGCCCGAGGAGCAGCATGGCAGCATCTAGATACGTAGACACATTCATGTTAGCTGTTGCTGCCCAGGCCTGAAGGTTCTCCAAATGTTCTCCTTGCAGATAGAATCAATCCAATTGCCGTCCACAGCACCAACCCAAACAGCTCTCACAATCGGGCACCCAAAGAAGAGATGAGAGGTCTCCTCACCCTTACCACAGAAACTGCAAGTGACCACCGCTGTCAGCCGCCCAATTTGCACGATATATGTGGGTCAGAATCCTCCTTCTGAGTAGCCATGCAAAGATTCTGACCTTCAGCTGGGCCAGGTGCGCCAAATAAGGCAGTCCAGCAGTAGCTCCAGAAAATTTCTTTTTGAGGGTTAATCTTTTCATTTTTGAGGGTTAATGAAGGAAACAGAACCAGAAGGAAACATTGAATATTCATCATGCCTGTTGCAGTATTAGATCCAACGCAAAATTTCTTTATGACTGAACTACACGTATGGGCCTCCACGATATGATACAAAAAGACATAACCTAAAGGAATAATGTAAGTGGTTTATCATTCTTTTGGGTTGCTCCCACAATATCCAGGGCTACTAGCCCCGACGAATCTGTGTTGCCCTGGGTAGGACACCTGCCTATGATGGGTGAGGCTCCCAACAGGAATTTTTTGCATTCAAAGGACTCGAATACGAGACATCCTTAAGCGAGGAGTAGCTCCTTACAACTCCACCCCAATCCCATTGGTGTAAGTGGTTTATATTTGAAAAGAGTTGAGTTGTACCTAACCTACTAAGAAGTCAGGTTTTCTTGTAGTTGAATAAAAAAGTAAAGATCTTTCGATAGATCACATAGCACATCTTTTTTCACTCAAGAGTTTGGCAGGTAATCATCTAAGTCTGTCACATACTCTGAAGCTCCTCCAAGAATTCCTCCATGAAATGCGATTTGTGGTGCCAACAAGTCAAAGAATGTTAGCATATCCACATATTTGTCTTCACTCTTCTACAAGTTATCGTATTTGTCTTCTCCTATATTTTTGACACATTTGGTTATTTGGGTTTGAGTTGATAAACACTAAATATAAAATCAAATCATAGTGGGCTATGGTCTATAAATAATGCAGTGTACTTGTGGATTTAATGATGCAATATCAATAGACTTTTGGTTTAACAAGGGGTATCATAAATAAGATTCTCTTATTGTTTTTCTTGTTTAACTATGACCATGTAAGTTCACAACTAAAAGGAAACAGAACAGGAGCCATAACATTTTGCAACTTTGAACCATGTACATATTTCTGATATAATATATTTGGATGATTACTAGAGTCATCCTTTCCCCTTTCAAAAGAAATAATGAAGAAAAGGGATTAGCGATATAAGGTTTTTTTTTATTTAGGGAAAGGACGGTTAAGATGTTACTTGGTTATCAAATATGAGGCATTTTGCACATTTGACGAACTAATGGATGTGCCAGCATCCTATAAACACATTACACATTAGTTATGCCAGTTACTGTGTTATTTCTATCAATTGTCATTTGATGTACATATTCTTTTTGGGTAATATTTTGATGTACACATTTCAACGTGCTAGAATGGTCAATAATGATGAGCAAATAATTCTTTTGAAAGGAATAACGAGCAAATATTAGCATCTATATCAAAGAAAGTTTTGTGCAAAAAGGCAACATACAAGTTACATTTCTCATGGGTAAGTTCCTCGCCAAAGTATCTCACCAATGTTTTGGCTCGGCAAGTTGATGTATTCATAGCATATCTGTAGAATTCAGAATGCACGCCAGATGAAATCTATATGTTAACATGAAGTAGACAAGATTTTGCAAGGATCTCATACAATGACAGTTAGAGAAGTTACCTGAAGCAGTCTGATAGCATCTTATATGCTTGTCTTGTACACTCTTCACTCCTTTGACTAGGAAGAAGTGTCGGAGTCCTTGACAAGTTTGCATAAAGTGCTGTGCAACAATCAAGCTAACAAATAAACATACTGACCCACAGGCTCAGCAAGGAAAAAATCTAAAATGATGCATCATTTATATGTCAGATTGAAACTATCTTTCAAGTTGACTTCAAGATGCAAGTGATAATAGTATACCATGCAAGGCATCAAATTAAGTGAGCATGATAAGCTAAATCCATGAAAGTAAATACAGAAATTATGGATGTAGAAAAGATCATATCGTACAGAACAAGAAAAAGGAGAGAAAAAAGAAACTACTGAGAGTATTCTGCTGTTGTTTTTTGGTAGCAGAGTATGCTAATATTTACAGAACAACATAGATGCTTTTACAGAATAAGCTGACTTCAATCTAGCTGCTAAGCCAGGACATACAACTAGAAGAATCCGCTTGACAAAATGTTCAAGATTCTCAAGGGATACCCCTTCTTTCATCCCAAGTTATAAACTACTCTTGGAACGGATGAGGAGATGTTGAAATGCAGTGTGCAAAGTGAGCAATTATTTTTTAGAGGACTGAGGGAATGTAGTTAGTGATGAACTGGATTATCAAAGATAACTAGCCAATCAAAGCAATCAGCATGGTGACATGATTCTCAACATCATATATGGAGATTTGAAAACAACCCTTTAAGGTACTAAACAAAATTGTACACAATTTGCAGAAATTATCGTATCAAAATTCATAACTCAAAGTGACTCACTACAATGCGATAGTTTTCCATCCCTTCCAGCTCGACCAGCTTCTTGATAATATGCCTCCAAGCTCTGGGATTAAACCAAAATCAACAGATGTCAAAAAGCAAAATGTGAATTTTGATTAACGTAATAACTAATAGATGACAAATTATCCAGAACATGTACCTGTGGCCAACCATAATGAATAATTCTTCGGACATTTGGCTTGTCAATCCCCATTCCAAATGCAATAGTTGCAACAACAACCTGACCAGAATATGTGGATTACAAACTTACGAAATAACAGGACAAACTACATTGCAGAAATGTTTATAAATTCGAAGGAAAGATCCAAGCACAAAGAAGGCTTTTGTAGTCCTTTTCTGTTAACTCTTTGGAGATACCTCTACTTTACTTTTATGAAACTCTTCGTGGACAAGCCTAAGATGGGATTTTGGCATCTGCAATATTTAATGTGTTAGTCTATATACAAAAAGGTGAGTTCGCTTGTACCAATTAGGAATATTAGGCCCAAAGAAAAAGTCAAGAAATGACCCAAAGTATAATGAACAATATCTAGCCCACAAGTTATCAGAATAAAAAGAAGAAAAAAACAAAACTGAGAAGCATAATTAACTCAATATCCAAAATCAAGAATAAGAATCGGAAAACTTCGCCTTTCTAGTGCCCACACGGGTATTAGTACAGACAAAATCATGTGCAAAGAATAGAACTAACAAGAAGAGAGAAAAAACTGTAAGCCAGAAACATCAACTAGAATACATTTACATCATAAATATAATCATGCAGCGATAGAGATGCAAGCCTTCTGCAAATTGATTGCACAAGATATAACTGTCATGTTATGAATAATAAAAATAAATGGTTGATAATGGAAAAAGAAATGTATGTTGGACAGAACTGATTTCATTTACTAGTCTCATTTGCCAGCAAAAGACGGCTATTAACATTTTCCTCGAAAAGAAAAAGAAATTATTCTAAAGATCACAGTTTACAAGATCTGGAAAGCTACGAAACAAATATTCTAAAGCCTATAAGTTTATGTATGAAATATGTATAAGAAAAGCATACCTTTGCATGATATGCTGAAGCCTTCACACCACACTTGCAAAGATATTGAGCTATTTCCACAGTTTGTTTTCTAGTAGGGACATATATAATTGTTGAGCCGTGTTCTAGTGGCTCTCGAGAAACAGACATCTCAGATTCCCCACAGATTTCAGAAGTTGAAGCTGTACCAGGGAACTCTCCACAGGAAACTACACAAGAGTTTATTTGCATAACAAATATTTTTTTTTTGAGACGGCATAACAAATATTTAATCCAGTATTCTGATGAAGATTTGACAAATAACTAGCAAAAACAGGAATCAACAATGGCAAACATAGAAGGCCATCTAGAATTTGCATATATCAGCGGCAACAACATATCAGTATTCCATCTTCAAGCAATCTTAAGGAAATATTATATATAGCAATATAACAATATTTGCCCTATTTGCCCTCATATATATATATATATATATATATATATATATATATATATATGAAGTGTATTAAGGTGTGATCACAAACACAATTAAAACATGGGACCCAGACCAAAAACCATGTGGGGCATACAAGCTTATGTATGATTATAGTCGTATAAAAGATAACAGGAAAAGATAAAATTCATACCATCAAAATCATCGACGTTAGTGGGAATGTCAAGTTCATTTTCAAGATACTCAACAGTCAGTTGTTTTTGCTTTAAGGAAGATGTGGGGTGATAAGGGGAAAAATTAACATCATCATCTGATTCCTTTTCATCATCAGATACCGAGAATTCTTCGTCAGATAAGTCAATCTTCGAAGACTTGAACTGACTGTTCCAATCATCTTTGAGATCATCCGATGAATGATTGGACCTATTAATATCCTTTTCCTTTGAGTAGGTTTCTATCAGTTCAGTAAAATCATTGGCATAAGATGAATGAGAAGTCCTACTATGTTTCACCTATACATATAAAAGAAAGGGTAAGAACAAGATGCATGTTGTAATAAATTTTCTATGATACAAGATATCCAGTTAAATGAGAAGTTAAAGAAAGAATTATCGCCAGAAATGCTGCAGGAAACTAAAATTTAACATCAAAGTATCTGCTCTAACTAAAGCTTTGTGAGAATATAGCATTATTTCATGGATTTTACTGATGTTGACCTCAAAACATTTATTTTCTACACTATGACAGTTTTATCACTCTTCACACAGTAAAATCCTGAAGACCACTACTGCAGCATTATATCGCCTGGATGGGAAACAACCATTAAGCAGAACCATGTGAATATTCCTTTTCTTTAGGGGTAAAGGATGACTAGCTAAACTTACTCATCCATGATCTGAGCACTCAAATTAGAGTGTGCATAGAGCAAAAAATGATCATTTCTAGAGTTTGACAAGCTTACCAAATGAAAAAGCTGTTTCTGGTTATTCTTAACAACATAACAATGATTCAATAATTACTCATATCTCAACTAAATACCTTTCTTTGATAAATTAGGTGGCTATGATTCCTTCAGTTTACACACTAAAAGATACATTTCAATACTGTGAGACGAAAATGATTCAATAATAAGCCATATCCAAAGAAATATTTGTCTTTGATAATTAGGTGACTTTTGGGCTCTTTCAACTTGTACAGTAACATGAACTAGCTACCCCAGGTTGAAGTAATTGATGCACAATTCAGTATTAGCAAACAGGGTTAAATTAACTGTCACAGCAAACACAAATGCAAAAGAAAAGCTTGAGATTATCAAAGCCAGATGGTGAAAAAAGATCATATGCAGCAGATCATTGACCCAACTTTAAAAAAAAAATCATCACCTTTCATAAGCATAGAAAGAAAGAATATATGCAGATTATCGAACCCAGATGGAGAATAAAGATGATATGTTTTTTTCATAAAAAAAGAAAAATATCATATGCAGAGTATCAACCCTGACTGTTAAAGAAAAAACTGCATTACCTAACAAGGAAACAAGCTTTGCAACTTACTGAGAATTGAAGATTTGGTCTGAAGAAAGAAGTCAAAATAGTCTTAGTCTCAATTGACATATGGAGAGACTTTATAATGTCTTCACGGACAGGAATGGTCGCAGTTGCAGTCAGCGCCATCAAAGGAATATCACACTTCAAATATTTCAAGTTGGTACAATTAAATGTTTCTCTCAGTATGGGCAATCTCCTGAATGAAGAAGAAGAAACATATGCGATATAAGTGGTATTAATCAGCAGCATAAATTAATCTGCAAAGAATGAGGTATTTCATCAAGATGATGGCTATTTAAAGCTTGAGCTTCTATGAAAAAAAAATCTCAATGGTACTGTCACATATGAAATGTGGACAGCATTGCAGAGAAATACCCCACTTTCAACAAGTCACATATTTTTTTGAGAAGGAACAAGTCACATATTAGGAAGGAGAATCCAGGACAGACAACATATTAGGAAGGAGAATCCAGGACAGACCTCAACTATTTGTTTTTTTCACTCAAAGAAGCTAGTAACATCAACTCTTCGTAATTACTAGGAATTTTATCCAACATTTTAGGAATAAGGTTTCGTTTTTTCGACAGCCTCTTTTGTTAACGGATTCTTCGTAATTTAAATTCACAAAGAAGGAGATGCATTGATTATAGCGAAACTGTATCAACAGTGTTAGTTTGTAACTGGGAAAGAAAGAATATAGCTAATACTTAAACCATAAAGAAAGAATGTGGACTCTTTTTATTATGGTATAACTTGTCAGTTGAGAAACAAGAGATTTATAGTTAATATTTAAACCATAAAGAAGGAATATATACCTGTAATCAGGCCGAAAATCATGGCCCCACTTGGAAACACAGTGCACTTCATCAATGGCAAAGAGTGCAATTCCAGGATTCTTTGCAAGCCTCTTTAATGGCTCTATCAGTCTGCACTATGTGAAATATCAAACTCTGGAAGTATCCAAAGAGACATTAGAGTTATATAACAGGATAAAGGACAAATTTATTACCTCAGTAATGTCTCAGGACAAACATAAACTATTTTATACATGCCACTCATGGCTTTGAACTCAACGCTGTTGTCAGGTTGTCCAGATCCCAGAAAACAAGCTGAAATGCCATGTTTTGCTAGTTTCAAACACTGATCGTGCATCAAACTTATCAGCGGTGAAATGACAATAACAATCTTCTTTGTCAGTAAAGCAGGAAGTTGAAAGCACAAGGATTTCCCTGCAATTAGATGCAAGATGTTGTATTGCAATTATATCTTACAACAGGAAAGCAAATTGAGAGACGTGGATTCTGAAACAAAGAGAAAATATCAGTAAAGAATATATACCAGATCCAGTAGCAGCAAGAATGAGACAGTCTCTGTTTGATAACCAAGCATCCATCACTTCTATTTGAAATTTTTTTAAGGATGAAAAGCCAAAATGCTTTTGTAAAAGAAGAGCAGCCCTTGTTTTCCAATCTGACCTGATTTCCTCACCATCAAAGTTGCATGGCATTGAAATATCCAATGTCATCAAGTCCCCATTTTCTTGTGAAACCAACTTCTTTGTAGCGAAGCCAGTTTCTGGAACATGCTGAGGAGAGTTGGATGAAGGTTCCAGCTTTGAAAAGTCAGAAATATTGTACAATAATTTACAATCAGAATCGACAGTAGAACCAGAAAAGGAAGCACCATAGGAACTATGATAGCTGTTTCTTGTATTTCTACCTAACGGGGGAAGGTGATCTGTTATGCTTGACTGTCTCCTCCTTTGTCCATGGTTCAAGGAGACACAGGTTTTATTAGAACTTTGTGTTTGACTTGTTGAACATGTAGTTGGCATGCTTTCATTCTTAACCGGATCAATCTTGTGTGAACCATTCAGGATGAATTCTATTGCATCATTAAGGGATGCACCAACAGCTTCTATAGCTTCAGTAACTTTACTGAACTCAAAACCCATATCAAGCAATTCGGCTATAACACGGTCAACGGACGCCCCATTCCTTTCCATCATTATACACACTGAAAGTAAGATGTACGAATCAATTGATTGAGCATGTGGATAATTAATATCACAATATTTATAAACTGTGAACCAAGAGAGAGGATTCTATGATTGATGACTGCTAGGCAGATATTTAAGCATACACCTTATGTTCAAACAAACAAAATCTCTACAACATCCTTAGACGAATACGTTGAAGAAGCTTATACAGCATGACATCTGGACGTCAAGCACAAACGAAAGACACAATATCAATAGAAGAGGAATTCAAACCAAATGTCGTAATTTTGATAATTGCATGGATACAACAAAGCAAAGTTAAACAAAATCTATGGAGAGATAAGTCGAAGATATTAACTAAATCGTTTCCCAGTCCAAGTTTCATGATCGCATGACGGACAAATAGCAATTTAATTGGCACAAAGTAAATTTGATGAGTCATTGTAACAGAGTACCGACAAGAATTTGCTCCGCACACTAAAAAAATGATAAATTTCAGAAATTACAGATGAAAACATACCACAATCGAACTATACGCCGAGAAAGATAGACTTCCGGGCAACCAACACACGGTTCCCGACCTCCTCCGCCTACCGATCTCGGCGCGACGAAGGAACCCGACAGCCGTCTCGCGAGCACGAAGAACCCTAGAACGGCATTTGGGGATTGAGAGGAGTTACAAGAGCTCGGCGGAGGACGGAGGCGGTGAGATCGCCGCCGACGAGGGATTTAAGAGCGGCCGCGGAGGGAAATAATGTGATATGCCGCCAATTTGACACCTCAAATAGCGGCAGTTCTACGCCAATATCGGATTTCCGATTTGAACCATATAAAACGTCGCGAACTAAAACAATTCCAGTGTTACGTTATTTTAAGGTGTAACGATGTATACAAATGTACGGATTTGAGCCAATTAGAGTCCGTTATATTCTTCTATCTCTCTCAGCGGTACGAAACTGAGCCCAATTACGGCCCATTACTTTATGAGATAATTTAAACATATTATTGATTATTTAATTTAAAATTTTTAAGATCCATCATATAATTATATTATCATATTTTTTGTTAATCTAAATTATCACACTGGCAATAAGGATATGATATGTATGTTTTTAGATTACCAATACGGTGAAACATATTTTTACAAAATTATCCATTCAATCAGAATATTATTCAAAAATATTATTCAACATTATTTTCTTATTTTTTAGAATTATTTTACGAAGGATTGATATAAACTCCACATATTTTGTCCAAACTCATTTTTTATTTTTATTCCTTTATTTATGTAAAATAATATATTAGGAAATTTAAAAAAATTTAGAGTACTTTAATATTTTTCATTTAATAATTTAAATATTAATCTATCTTATTAGTAATTAGTAGACACTATAATGTCATATTATCGATAATTTATGAAGTAATAATCTATTTTAACTCGTGAGAATTATTAAGTATGCAATTTGAATTTATTGTCCATTGATATTCTATTTATTCAAAAGCATTATCAGTTGAACAATTTTGAATATTAATATTTTACTATATTATGTAAATGTGATGAGTAACTCATCTTGGTTAGAAGATCTTAAATTCAAGTCTTATAAATATATTTTTTTTAAAAAAATATTCATATGTTTAATTCGTTGTGATATAAATTAGTCCAAGCCAAGCAACCTAAAAAAAGTATGATGAGAAGATATGACATTACAATCGTTCTATTAAATGTTCACAAGAAAGTGAAAAAAAAATAACTTGGCATCCTTATATTCCATGACTGTTTTAGAGAAAACTTTCAACATATTTGATCTTTAAAAGTATACGGATAAATTTTCATCATATCTTCCTAGTTTTCAATGTGTACGTTAATCATGATATTTAAAACTATATGCATTTTATTAAATTCGTAAGATCCCATTATCAATTTGGATGACTCGTTGTTTGCATTATTATTATAACTTTGATCTCAATATATAATATAATATTTCATTGAGTTACAGCTTCACAGGTAGTAACTAGACCATGTCCTTGGATCTCCCACACATGTTGCATTCAAGTCATATTATACGTATAAATTATCGAAAATAAAATCATATATTCATATATATATAAATCATGCACCACACCGAGTGCATAACAAATTGCTATGCACCTATATATATATATATATATATATATATATATATATATATGGTACAGTAAGCATTTTTTATAATAAATGATGTGTTGCTTTATCATATAAAGTAGTTAAATAGCTACTCATTTTCTACATATATGTTATAAAATAATGTTATTTCCCGGATCATGGATACGTGAAGGCCATGTTCCTCATTTAAGCTTTTGCACGTATCGAGGTCTTTTTACAAAATGGAAACTTTGGAATTTACTTGTTTCTCTTATTTTTTTAAAATTCAATCATTGAAAACATTCAACATGCATTTTGATATGTTGACTGGATAATATTTGCATATTATTTTATAACTTAAATTATTGGAGGTAAACATAGAAAAGTGGGGAAAAAGGGTTTCGAGATGAGATTTTTTATTTCTCAATTAAATTTTATTTTTTTTTAAGGTAATATTTGAGGCTTTGAACTCGGAATCCTCATATCCTCCTGGTCTCACACGATCCGAAATCTTGGTTCAAGTAGCTCCATAAGAAAAGAGAGGGGGCCACACATGATCCGCAAATCACGCCATATTTACCATTTTTTTTGTTGCAAAACAAAATTAATAATGTAAAAAAAATAGGTAATTTTAATCTTTACCACCTATCACATGTTATTTGAATAATTTGATGATAATCAAACTTATTATGCAACTCGTAAGTTATATATATATATATATATATATATATATATATATATATAAATATATATATATATTATATATATATATGTATAGTAAGTCATGTAAATATATTCGATAATATTTTTTTTCTATTTGATGATGGTATGATGAAAATAATATATGATTCATGAGACAAGTTCAAAGGTAATTTGTTGGAATAATTGAATGATAAAATGATCATAAAATATACTTTTTTTCAAAGAAAAAAGTCTACCTCGAAAATAGTGTTGTATTTAATAATGTTTTCACATTCACTTATAAGCTTTTTTTATATTAATATTATATCTCTTGAATATATTGAACTTTTACATTTTCCAGAAAATAACATTTTTATGTCTAAATTTAAGTTTACGAAAGTACTATTTTTGTTCATCAAATGCGTTTTTTTTTCTTTTATCACAGAAACATAACCAGAACAATTAGTTCATTCAATTAACCAAGTTTGATTGGCACACTTGGTAGCAGGAGTGTGTCCCGGGTTGAGGGACCGGGAGCTAGTAGCCCCGAGTTCGAGCCCCGGAGTCGCCACTTGGCCAGAGGAATATTGTTTCTGCTCTTTACCTCGACTCCGGATTAGTCAAGTGCTAGTAGCGCTGGATATCGGAGGCCCCAAATGGGTATCCAAAAAAAAATTAGTCCATTCAATTGGTAATCGTTTATTGATTTATTCGATGAAAATAAATTCGCATAGAAAACAAATTTGTAGAAAACTGAATTTAAGGAAAGTAGTTTATTTTTATATGTTTGGTATAGGACTTAAAAATCTGAAAAAGAAAGTTGTTGTTGTGAGCGGAAAATGAATTTTCATTTGGAAAAAAATATTTTTTCCCAAACTAGAACTTTATTTTTTTATCACTAGCAAAGCAATCACTTTTAAATCATAAAAAAAGTAATTAAATCATTTTTCGAGAAAATAATTTCATCAAAACAAATGGAGATTAAATCAGTGAAAACTCTAGTAAGTCAATGCACATTAAGATTGATTAAATAGAAAAGAGACAGTGCTGCTACTAATATTTTTCTTCTAAAAAAACGTTACATAAAAAAATAATTAGAAAGTTTTAATTTTACCTATATGAATTTATTTATAATGTCTCATTTATTATAGTCAAATGTGCAATAAGAGTTCAAAATTTTAAGAACTGACAACTCCACTAGTTAACATGATTTGGGATCAAATTTAATACAATTGTTGCGAAGAATATTTTAATTGAATCGACGAAATCTAACAAGCTCTTAATTGTATACATATAGTCAACATGTTTTATTTAATTTGATGGCATGCATTGGAGAGTAACAGAAGCCGAAGCATGCATACGTGCAAGTTAACAAATTAATAAATAATAATAAATTGCCAGCAGTTAATAGAGAAAAGTGCTATTAGTTTAATTAAATCCCGAAATGTTTGCCAATTTTGTTGCATGAATCAAGAACCGAGTCAAAAAGTCAAGGATCAAATCCAATTAGTTGCAGTGCAACTGCAGTTTTTTTTTTTTTGTGTCTCTGTTGCCTTTTTAAATTCTTAATCTCACTTTTTTTAGATAATTTTATTCTTTATTTTCAATATCAATATTTATATGATATATAAAATGTTATATAAAGTAAAAATAAAATAATTATAATATGAGTGACATTAAAGTTTGATAAGTGAGATTAACAATATTCTTTTTAAATAGAAATTTTATAATTTCTTTGAATTATTTTAAAAGGATATTTATTTGTCTCGATTTTTTTCGGTGACTACTCACCGATGTCCAGGGCTACTAGTACCTGACTAATCCGGAGTCGAGGTAAAGAACAGAAATGGTATCACTCTGGCCAAATTGACGATTCCGGGGCTCGAACTCGGGGCTACTAGCTCCCGTTTTCTCAACCCGAGACACACCCTTGCTAACCAGGTGTGCTAACCGAACTTGATTTATTTTTATTTGTGTCACTTTGAATCACCTATTTTATTTATGGTGACTTTAATAAAAAAAATTATACAATTCGGTATGCCATTAGTAGTACAAAGTTCCCATATGTGTAATCATGCAACTAGAAGAAAAAAAAGATATATTTTTCCTTTCCTTGGTGTTTAAGAAGTCATCATTATGGATACTAATCATGTACACTATGGAAGTAGAACTTTTGCATTCGATACCAAAACACCCTGATCTTATTCTACTCAAAAGAAGAAAAAAGCCACATCATTAAGAAAATGCAGTGTCGATAGAGTAAATAATAACTCCAATCATGGTTTTAGGACCTGTTGGTGGACGCTTTACATCTAGAAAGCTCGTTTATTAAGTAAATAAATTCATAATTTTTTTTTTAAAAGTAACTTGTTTTTATGATTTTTAAACATTAAAGAAATATGTAAAAGAAAATATTTTTGTGTAAATTATTTTCCAAATTTAACTTATCTTTCTCAATTAATTAATTTATTTTATGTTACCAAATACAAGAAAGTTGAAAATTTATATTTGTAAAAAAAAAGTCGTCAAAACAAACAAAGCCCAAATAAAATCTATTTTTTTCCTCAATTATTAAAAGAAGTTCATATGTCTAATAAAAAAATAAAAAAATAAAAATAAATACACATGTTATATCGCTAATTTGTTCTTAAAATATGAGTACTTTATATATCAAATTATATCACATATTTATCACAAAAGTTTAAATCCTATTAATGTCACTTCTTAAATTTTAATGTCACTTTTTATTATTATTTTACCATTTTGATGTAATATTTTATATATTATAAAAAAATGACGTTAAAAATGAAGAATACATTTTTTTAGAAAATTGATATTAAAAATTTAAGAGTGATAAAACATATAGTTTTCTGTGCCTTTTATATATTGAAAGACAATGGTACCATAAGGATGATAGAATTACTCGAATAACAAGATTCATCACTAAAATCTAACAACATATCGGCTAGGAAGATATCCATCTAAGACTGTATTTGACAAGATAAAAAATAAAGTTTAAAATAGTATTTAATAATTTGATTAAGTTAATTCACTAAATTAAGTATTTGATAAATTAATTTTATTATTAATATTTAACTATTAACTAGATGTTCATAGTAGACAAATTTAAAAAGTTTTTAATATATAGAATTTAGAAGTTCAATTTTTTTTTAAATTTAACTTTCTAATTAAAATTTTTGTATGCACGCTAATATTTTTCATATATATATATATATATATATATATATATTATAAAAATCTCAATTGAATATTGTGAACATAAATAAAATAAATATTTTTTTGTTGATTTTATGTATGAATATAACAAATTTTTAATTGAAAATAATTTATTCTTACATTACAATAAAAAAATAAATGCATATTATATTAAAAATTAAATCATTTATTTTATGTCGATCCGTTTATGTCATTGTATACTCATGAACTAATTCAAATGCTAAATTTATTAAATACTTATTTATTAATTATCTAATTTAATCTCTAAATATTAATCGTCATCCATTAATCTTTATTTTTTTATTTATATAGCTATTCGCTCATTAAATCGCTTGCTATGTCAAACACAATCTAAACATAGGGAGAGACGGAATGTGGTGGAACGGTTGACCTTTTCAACTTTCCAATATATAAATTATATATAAATATACTAATAATTATAGTTAATAATTAAAATAATATAATTATTAGATAGATAATTTTAATTAAAATTTTGAAATTTAGAATTCAAATTTCAATAATATTTTTTTATTAATAATTAATAATTTCTTTATGTATTTTGATCTCTTTCAGTTTTCAGCAATTTCGATCTCCCTAAATTTTATTTTTTAATGCCGTCCCTGAACATAGCCAATGATGTAACACGAGATATCTAACAGGCTAATAATGACACCATTAATTTACTGTCAAAATCTTCTTCTTTATTTTTAGTTTTTTGTTCCTGTACGTGGTCATAAATGAACGAGGCGACGACCAGAAGTTAAAAAAAACAGTAAAAAATACAAATGACTGCATGCATGCAGCAAGCAGTTGTTATGAATGGGCGGTGGTGGTGGGCACGTGCCACTCCATCCCTCCCTCACTCGGTCACTGCTCTGCTTGCCCACTCCCCAACCATCTCTCTCTCTCTCTCTCTCTCTCTCTCTCTCCACACAGAGTAAAAGCTCTTTCTCTCTCCTCTTGCTATCTTCTTAAAAATTCTCTCCACAGTAAAAGCTCTTTCTCTTTCCTCTCTCCATCTCCAGTCTCTCTCCACAGTAAAATACTCTCTCTCTCTCCACAGTGAAAGCTCTTTCTCTCTCCTCTCTCTATCTTCAGTCTCTCTCTCTCTCTCATCATTCAATTTATTACCCCCTCTTTCTCTCTCTCTCTCCACACAGTGAAAGCTCTTTCTCTCTCCTCTCTCTATCTCTCCCATCATTCAATTTATTACCCCCTCTCTCTCTCTCTCCACACAGTGAAAGCTCTTTCTCTCTCCATCTCTCTCTCTCTCTCTCTCTCTCTCTCCTCTTTCCTCTCTGTAATCCAACTTGGAGAATTATAAATTTATAATGCACTCAACGCGCAAAGCAAACGCGTGCATTGCGGCGCCGTGCAACCGAACAAATCAATGAGTTCACCACTTCGCCAACTTCTCCTCTTCCTCCTACTCATTAGCTGTCAACACTCGGTTTTCCAAACGCTTTTCGCGCTTAAAAACCCCTTCGCCCTCTCTCTCCACAACCTCTCTTTCTCTCTCTCTCTCACCTCTGCTCTGCTCTGCTCGCCATGGGGCTGCTCCTCCACGGCCTTCTGCTCCTTTTCGTTGCTGCGGCGGCCCCCCTCGCGACGGCCGACGACCCTTACAGATACTTCACTTGGACTGTAACGTATGGCACCATCTCTCCCCTCGGCGTTCCACAGCAGGTGCTTTGCCCCCTTCCATTTGGCTTTCTGCTGCAGTAGTCTGTGCATGTGAATGATATGATCCTAACAAGTGCTGGTTACCTTTTTGAAGGGGATTCTGATCAATGGACAATTCCCCGGACCTCGTCTCGACTGCGTTACCAACGACAACATCATCCTCAGCGTCATCAACAAGCTCGACGAGCCACTGCTCATAACCTGGTAATCAAACATCATCATCCTCTTCTGGGTTGCTTTTGCTTCTTCTTGGTCGGTTGTTCATTTGGGGGACAAGTGTTTGCTTGCAGGAACGGGATCAAGCAGAGGAAGAACTCTTGGCAAGACGGAGTGCTCGGCACCAACTGCCCGATTCCTCCTAATGGGAACTACACTTACAAGTTCCAGACCAAGGATCAGATTGGCGGCTACACATACTTCCCTTCCACCGGGATGCAGAGGGCTGCCGGCGGCTTCGGCGCCTTGAACGTCTACCAGAGGCCGCGCATCCCCGTGCCGTACGACCCGCCGGCCGGAGACTTCAGCCTGCTCATCGGCGACTGGTACAAATCCGGCCACAAGGTAAAAAGATGTAGCCTTTGTCTTCTGAGTGCTTTGTTTACAAAATATTGGTTCTTGGTGTCAGACCTTGAATTTTTGCTCGACATGTTCCAGGCATTGCAGCAAACTTTGGATTCAGGGAAATCACTTCCTCCCCCTGACGGGATTCTCATAAACGGAGCACCAAAGTACTCTACTTTCGCCGGAGATCAAGGTAAAATTTCACTGTTTTATACACTGTGGATCGGATTATTAGTAAAGATGGTTTCTTGCAGATCAAATCTGAAATTATGCTGCATTTGTGCAGGTAAAACGTACCTCTTCAGGATCTCCAATGTCGGCCTGACAACGTCCGTCAACTTCAGGATTCAGAACCACAAGATGAAGCTGGTTGAAGTGGAAGGGTCGCATGTGCTACAGAACACTTATGATTCCTTGGACATCCATGTTGGCCAATCCTTGTCTGTGTTGGTGACCTTGGATCAGTCACCCAGGGATTACTACATTGTTGCATCCTCCCGTTTCACCAGGAATGTGCTGACAGAAACAGGCACCCTGCACTACAGCAACTCTGCCGGTTCTGTCTCAGGATCCATCCCTGCTGCTCCGGCATCTGGTTATCACTGGTCCATGGTGCAAGCAAGAACATTTAGGTACAGCTTTTTATTTGGAAAACTTTAGTACAATTGATCGCATTAGTGTTCAGTGTGATCTCCATCTAATATTGGTTCCCATTGGCTTCTGTGTTTGAAGATGGAATTTGACAGCGAATGCAGCCAGGCCTAATCCACAAGGCTCATACCATTATGGAATGATACCCAGGTCAAGATCGGTCCTTTTGCAGAATTCAGCGCCGGTGATCAACGGGAAGCAGCGGTACGCCGTCAACGGCGTCTCCTTCGTCGTGCCGGATACACCTTTGAAGCTCGCGGACAACTTCAACATTGGCGGGGTGTTCACTTGGGACAGCCTTCCAATTCCACCTAACGTCGGTTCGCCTGTTCTTGGCACGCCCGTCCTCCGGTTCAACCTGCACGATTTCGTCGAGATCGTGTTCCAGAACTCAGAAAACACCATGCAGAGTTGGCATCTTGATGGCTATGACTTCTGGGTTGTTGGGTATGATCTTACTTAAATCATGTTTGTTAATTGTAACTTTGCCATCCAAATGATCACTAATGTATGTGGATTTTGCAGCTATGGTTCCGGAAAGTGGACAGAAGCTTTGAGGAAAGGCTACAATTTAGTTGATGCACTAACCAGACACACAATTCAGGTTGAGCATTAGTAAATATCCATGTTTGTAATGAACCTGTTACTGCCATGGCCATCATCTGTTTTCTCACTTCTTCTGTATATTGACAGGTCTATCCGAATGGCTGGACTGCAATTCTGGTGTCACTGGACAACCAGGGCATGTGGAACATCAGATCTGCAATGTGGGCAAGGCAATACCTTGGACAGCAATTCTACCTCAGAGTGTGGACTTCAGAGAAGAGCTATGCAAATGAGTATGACATCCCCGGCAACGCCCTGCGCTGCGGCAAGGCCGTCGGCTTGTAATTGACACCAGTAGCATCTTTTTGACTGTCTTCTGTCACTAAAGGGTGGCTAGTGACCATTAAAGAGAGAATTAAAGAAAGAAAGCAATAAATATCAGATTAGTAAAGATAGGAGGAAATCAGCATAGATAATCTTGAGTGTACTTCTTTCATATATGTTTCATGTTCCAATCAATTTATTGTTATGATCAAGCTCTCTTTCTCTATTTTGATAGATATTCTTGTTTGAAGATGATTTTTCTGCATTCCTTTCTTTAAATTGGATCCTGAAGACCAGAGGAATGCTAGAGATGTTCCTTTATCACTGGGCATGTTTGGATGCTTGGGAATGTGAATTATTTTATCTGATATTTGACATTAATTTTTATCGAATCAAAATATACCATTAAATAAGAAATATTATAAAATTATTATCTACTTTCATCTTTACTTTAACTCAGTAAATTTTCCTTCTATCTCTCTTTTATATAGTACAATTTTTTTTGCATGTAAAAATATTATGAAATATAATCAACTAGTTTAAAAAAATTTAATCTTAATAAACTGTAGTAAGATATTTTTCAAATAAAGAGCAATAAACCGAACCAACACAAAAAAATTACCCAATTAATGAATGAAGTCTTTAAACTATTTGAAAAAAAAAAACTATTGCAAAGATAAAAATATTTGTTTGGGCCCAAACATGGGTTAC
>LTAE01000559.1:34914-78949 GCA_001647135.1 Pontederia paniculata
ATAGATATTCTTGTTTGAAGATGATTTTTCTGCATTCCTTTCTTTAAATTGGATCCTGAAGACCAGAGGAATGCTAGAGATGTTCCTTTATCACTGGGCATGTTTGGATGCTTGGGAATGTGAATTATTTTATCTGATATTTGACATTAATTTTTATCGAATCAAAATATACCATTAAATAAGAAATATTATAAAATTATTATCTACTTTCATCTTTACTTTAACTCAGTAAATTTTCCTTCTATCTCTCTTTTATATAGTACAATTTTTTTTGCATGTAAAAATATTATGAAATATAATCAACTAGTTTAAAAAAATTTAATCTTAATAAACTGTAGTAAGATATTTTTCAAATAAAGAGCAATAAACCGAACCAACACAAAAAAATTACCCAATTAATGAATGAAGTCTTTAAACTATTTGAAAAAAAAAAACTATTGCAAAGATAAAAATATTTGTTTGGGCCCAAACATGGGTTACCTAGTAAGGCCCAACTTTGCTTACCTAAAGGCCTACGTTCTCACCATCTCTAAAGCCCAGGACGATTTGTTCGTTGCCTTGTGGATCATGATGCCACTTTGGTGGTAAACTCTTTTTTCTTCTACCTTTAAATGTTTGCTAAAAAGTATTTTACGGTTAATAAAAACAAAGAAAAGTTATAATTTCAGTTTGTTCTCTACTTCCTAGAACAGCTCTTTTTGTTGATTTATTTCAATTCAATCATGTATTGCGTAGATCCTTTTTTTTTTGTAGTGCTAAAAATAATTTCCAAAATTATAACACAGTAGAAATTCAAATAGAAGCATGTTAAAGTAACTCTTAAAATATCTATGATGCTACCATGGTCTTGAATCCTGATAATTCAAGAAGCTTTAATACATTTCTAATCTCTTTAATTAGAAAGACCCCAATACACACACACAAAATTTAGGCGTGAAAGTAATACGGATCAAGTGTTCTTTTTATGGATTTCTTCAATAAAAAAAACCTTATCAATTTTTCGGATGGTGTTTTCGAGCTCCTATATTTTTATAATTTTATTATTTATAATAATATTAAAAATATTTTATTAGATAAATTAACAACAACTACATATTATAATATAGTAATATCATTATTTATTATTTATATATTTTTATTAATATTTATTCACAAAACTTATACGAGTAATTTTTATATGTTAAAAATATTTAAAAATATAATATATATATATATATATTAATAAAATTTTAATTATGTAGGTCTTCATCGAGTATCTCGAATGATTTTTCAAAATTTAAAAATCAATCTAAATTTTTTAAAATTTAGAAAAAAACTTAAAAGTTTTATATCTGGTCGAATCGATTTTTTAAGTTTTTTATTTTTCGATTTTTTGCTTACACCCCTAAAAAAACTGTTTGTCTTCTTTTAAATTCAGTAAGGATCCGATGTACTTCATAATTAAATAAAATGCACAAGAAACAGTAATGCAAGAAGTAGAAGATGAACAGAAAATTTTCTTCTGATCAGAGTACATTACCCTCCTATGTCATGTCCTCATGGAGAGACGCAAGCAAAACCATGTGCAAGTTTCAAGGTAGTCAGGACTAACAAGAGGCACACATCTCTCTCTCTCTCTCTCTCTCTGTGTGGCTGAAACATAAGGCTGCAGTGTTTTTGGGTGGGGGAGAGAATCGAATCTACCTGCTGTATTTAGGCCACACCCCCGCCTTCCAAAGGCTGCTACGTGCCTCTTTAGCTCATCACTTTCCCACTGCACAACAAGGAGAAGGAATCTCCATGCACTACCCTCCCATCAACTCCTCTTTTTCCTCTCCCCCACTTGAAACAAGGCAGAACAAAGCATTTTTATATAATCTACCTATCTATGCATGAAACAGCATGCAACAAATAATGTTGTAGCCTTGTAGGCTCTGTTGTTGTCACACTGTACTCAATCAGCCTCAATTGGTTAAAAGTAAAGTGTAATTAAGCAAAGTAGTACTGTCCATATTCCTCAATTGATCATATCCATGATTGATACAGTCCCACAAACTGAACACACATTGGCACCGAAAACCACAGCAGCTGATTACTGCAAACCAAAAAGAACACTAACCTGACTACCACTAAACACACACAATGAGCTGAACTACTACTATAATTCATGGCTCCTGATCACCATGAACAGAAAAGAGAAAAGGTAATTAGCACCACAAACAAACCTAAAGGTGCATGTATTGGAATTCATGGAAGATAACTCTTTAGGGGAATGCACCATTGGCAGTGGGCAGGTCAGTCCATGGCAATGCTTGATTTGGGTTCCAATAAGAAAAATCAGCAGCTGGGAGTGGATTCGGCTCCATGACAGAACCTGTGCAGATACTGGGAGCTGTAGTTGTAACCACAGAGGAGCAAGAGGATTCACTAAGGTTGCCAACATTGCTTGAGATCGTCTGCAACTGCCCGTTATGGTAATTGCCTGAGGACTTGAGCCTTTGGTAGTGCAGGTCTTGGATCTCTGAGCTTGGGATCATGTCGTGGCCTGTAAACATGTTGTTGTTGAGCTGCTGCTGCTGCTGCAATGGCTGTGTTTGTGGACGACTGTGCTGGTTGTATGAATAGTTGCTGCTATGATTCCTCCACAGAGAGGTTCCAACAGGAAGCTGCACCAAAGGATCCAAGCTCAAGCCATGAACACTGGTCAGTGCGGTGGCCGGCTCCGGCGCCATGTGCTCTCCGAGCATGGAACCGTCCTCCTTGATTCTAGCAGAGTTGAGGTTGAAGCCGGAGCAAGAATTAGGGTTAGGGTTATGGACACTGGCAGATTTTAGCAGCGCCATCAGATGCGAGGTGCTGTGCGGAGAAGGCCAAAGTATGGGGCTCGTCACGAGGTCCCGGTCGAGCCCTGCGACCAGTCCCGACCTGGAGAGCAGGAGGTCGACCGTCGTCGCCGGCTTGACCTTCGCGGGGCTGCACTTCCCGACGACTCCTGCAGAGACAATGCTGGGCGTCGCCTTGGTCTTCCGGCAGCCGCCACCGATGGGGACGTTGCGGAGCGCGCCGCCCTTGGTCCAGTACCGGCGGCAGGTTTTGCAGAAGTGGCGCGGCTGCGTCAGGTTGTAGTTGTTGTAGTAGCAGAACTTGGTGTTGGAGGAGTCGCAACGTGGGCACCGCAGGTTCTGCTGCTGCTGCTGTTGCTCTCCGGCGCCGGACGACGTCAGTGAAGACGAGGCCGAGGTCTGAGCGGACTGCGAGGACACCGATGTGGCCGGAGAGGACGCAGTGGAAGGGTCAAGTAGAAGACCTCCTGGAATGGACATTGACATCTTCCTCTCCTCCAGTAATCCACCAAGCAATTCTTGGATCATCTCTTTCTTCTCAGTACAGAAGAAGAGATCGATGATCACAAAGTAAGCAAAAGAGCAACACAAAGAGGAAAGCAAAGATGCGAGCTTTGTGTGGAGCTTTGAAGGCCAAGCGAACTGATCAGGTGCAAAAGGAAGAAGGTGGTGTGTAAGTGTTGCCTTTGGGGAGTTATATGATGTGCATAGGAGGAGATGAAGCTAACAAAGGAGGGGCACAAGTGCACTGCCTTCAAATTTTATATATAGAAAGGAGAGAGAGAGAGAGAGAGAGAGAGAGAGAGAGAGGGAAGCTGCTCAAAATTGCTGTACTCATCTTTTGGTGGTTTCAGAGAGTTCTTTTCTTTGGAACTCGAACTTGATAATGTGATGTGAAACCATGGAAGCATTTGATTAATCAAATAATGTCCTTCCATTTGCTTCTTCTTTGTGTTTTTTCCAAAATATTCCAAACGAAGTTGGAAACAAGATAGTATCAAAGTATAAAATCAGACGTTATCATTTTAATTATGCATGCACTAGAATATTATTCACTAATATCATACATATATTATAGCTAGAACAGTGCAGAAAAATACAAGATTGGGAATGAATAATTGTGTGGTCTCCATCATCAACAATATATATAGTGTAATAGTGAGATGAACTACTGTAGGTCACCAATCATGTCAACATATATAATAAATATATATATATATATATATATTATATATGTTTAATGGGTGTAAATTATAACTTAATTTATACATGTAAGTCACATGATCCGGCACAAATTAATGGTGATTGAGAAAAAGAGTAAAAAATTATTATTTTTAAATAATAAAAAAATTATTAATCACCTGCACAAGTAAAATATAATCTAGACCATCAGATCATGTATTTTATATGTATAAGTCAAGTATATATATATATATATATATATATATATATATATAATGCAATTGTATAGAAAGTAACGATACTTTTTGTACAAATGAACGATGTTCAAATTTTTTTGTACAAATAGTGTCGTTATTTTTTATTGTGCTATACACTATACTAAAAGTGCGCTACACGCTCTATGCCCCTATATATATATAATATATTTATTGATTTATTTATATGAGCCACGACACGTCGACAACAATAGAGAGAGACCATTATACATAAAATTATTATTATATGATGACCAGGAATCATATAACAAATTACAAATGAAGCACGCATCATTGACTGATAATGCATTGCTAACTCCATTTTGTATCCATGAAATCCAGATTGATGAATAATTTTCGATCTGGACATCTCTCCATAGGAACTGATCAAGTTGATCAATCATGCATGCATGCATGCATGCAGTCAACACCTCAAGGACAGCCACACAAAGAATAAGCATATATCATATCCATCCCCTTCAGAGTCACTTGTGAGCATGCAGTTAGCTGGATGCAATGTTTACAGTATATATTATCATGGAAGAAGGAACAACATCAAATTGATGTGTGCACTGTGCAGCTGATAACAACTCGATCGAAGAAGATGCATCAAAGAATTTTTTTTTATTAACTCGTGATTGTGACTAAGTTGACTGGCAGGATCGATGAGGCCGATTGAGTATAATGAAGGTCGGTGCAATTTGTTCATCCGGGGTTCTTAAATAAATTGAGTTTCTTTTGTATTGTCCGAAGACAAGAGCTACTAATTAATTAATAGTTGAGTGTGCTAGTCCAATTATAATGTAAAACTTAGAAAATAACTCATTTTTTCTTTAGTTATATTTTTTTAGTGCTCAAATTAATTCGAAACTAATATTCTTGTTGATGCATTGAATTTTAACTCATTGAAAATTCATATAAACCCTATGCATCATAGCCGCTCGAATAATTGGAGCGGACGAAGCCGTCCGTCCCATATGGGTAAACGACCCTAGGGGTCTAGGGGGATCACCCTTCGGGGCTCGAACTTCCGAAATTTAGACAATCTTAGAGCTTATATTTTCTATTTTATATTGGGAGTCCATATATAAACTTTCCAAGGGTTTGAGTTATTCTGTATCTTATATTATTTTATCACATAAAAAAAATTTTTAATCATCGTTCGAAGACATAGCCAAATTAAAAGTGAACTTTGTAAATATGTGTCTTCTCCGTACGTGATTTTCTCTTTCTCGTTAATTTTTATAATAATTCTTAATTCGCTCGACAGTCACAAATTATAACGGACAAAAAATTCGTCACAGTATTGCCGAAAGAATTTTTTTATCTTAAATTCAGACACAAATTGAGAGAAATATTTATTATCGCAAATTTTTATCACAATTTCGTAACTTTGCTCGTCCTTAATTATTCTATTAATTAATTGAGTCGAGTTGACGATGTATATATCAAGATATCGCATTCAAAATAAGTAAGATGCTTTTGACCGCATCATCGTCACAGTAATATTCCTCTTGTTCTTATTCGCAGTTGGCCCTTCTTGAGGTCAACAATGACATCTTAACAGATCTCGAGCATGCCGGAAGAATTTTATAGCTTAACAGAGATTTTAGAGGAGTTTAATTATTTTTCTTATTCTATTAATCCTTCAACTATGTGTGTTTTATACGATTTAATCAGATTATAACTGTAACACCCCCAATTTCATTCAAGATATTATTCGCTTTGGCCCATATGGCCCGCACGAATTTAAAACACGTCTTGAATAGTAAAGGAGGTAGCTACATATAAGCCCATGACCATATCCGTGTTTTGTACATGTGGGATTAACTTTCATTCTCATCATCATCTAGGGCCTTACAATCTTCCCCCCTTCGGGGCTCAACGTCCTCGTTGAGTCGACCCACATGGTTCACGTGAGCACGCGAGGTTGGCTCTGATATCTTCTGTAACACCCCAAATTTCATTCAAGATATTGTTCGCTTTGGGCCCATATGACCCGCACGAATTTAAAACGCGTCTTGAATAGTAAAGGAGGTAGCTACATATAAGCCCATGACCACCTCCGTGTTTTGTCCATGTGGGATTAACTTTCATTCTCATCATCATTTGGGGCCTTACAATAACAATCTTTCCTTTCAATTCATTAACAAAGTATGTTCACGTAAATATTCTATATTACGATTATAATAAAATGTATTACATTGAATTCCTCGTCTCATTAAATAAGGTCAATTTTTTTTGTCCAATATCTACTCTAAATACACAACGAATAGTATGATATGATGTGTTGTGAAGTTAATATAATATATTTTATTATAATGATATATAAAATATCTATTTGGACGTAGTCAATTAGCATAATGAATGAAAAATTGATTGAACCAACAAAAGAATTAAACATATAAAATTGAAGGATTATTAATGTAAATAAAATCAAAAGATCATAGAGATATTTAGGAGACATGCGGTCTAAGACACTGAAATATTTTTATTATTATCAGGTTTTATATCAACTAGTCCTGGAACCGGAAGAATTTGCTTAGGAATTGAGCATGGAGATTTGGTGCTATACTGCTTTGCTATATATTCCCTATTTTTTTCTTTTTTTTCTTAATTTTTATAATTTTTGAAAAGTGTACAACCATTTGAAATTTTCGAAAGGGATAAATGATGGTGTAAATCCAAATGGTATTCACTCAAAAAAAATTTTTTACCTAAAATATATGGATTTATACAGTTTTACACAATTTGAATTTACACCACCATTTATCCCTTTTCGAAAATTATGAACAATGAGTTAAATTTTTTTATCCAAATTTAGAGCTACAAAAGGATGTGATTAATGAAGAAAAAAGAAAAAAAACTAGGTAGACGAGAATTAAACTCGATTGAAAAATAAAGAATTAAATGTGTCGTGTACATTACAGTAGATGTTGGATAGAAAAAAAAAAAAGTGTACATTTATCAACCTTGTTCTCTTCTCTTCTATAGTTGCAGTTTCGTGGACAATGATTACGGCTGTAGGAATTGGGGCACTCTAAGACCCCGTTTGGTTGGGGAATAAGATCAAGATTAAGGTCTTATTCCCCCTATTTGAACCAAACAATTTTTTATTCTATCAAATGGGGTCCACAGTATTAATGGTGATTGGAGTAAAAAGTAAAGAGCAACTTATTCTCTCTCCTTGTTGGATTAAACTTATTCTCACTGGATTAGGGCAATGGGCATAACTTGTGGATTAAAAAAATTTAATCCAATGCACAGTGCAATATAACCAAACGACCCCTAATTGCACGGGAATCCGAGTATTATAATAAAATTGATGATAAATAATTAATTAAAGGATGGATATCACGTTATCACAGAACACTGACGGTTAAGATTTAATCTTGCACTTTCCACCTCCTCTTGTTCTTCACCTCGTTGTTGCCAAATGTCCTGTCTCGATCTGTCCTCCTCTCTGACTGATCAGTAGCATAATAATTTTTTTATTAGTTGGAATATATTATATATTGATAGACAGTATTATTAACATTTAAATTTTAAAATATTATTTTAATATTGTTATTTATTATTAACGTTTTCATAATTTAAATTTTGCCCATATAATTTTTTTCTTAAAGTTAAAATAAATGTATCAACGATAATTGAAATGAAGTGCTGATAATTTCTTGTAGCTTGAGGAAAGAACTCGAAAGAAGAGAAATTTAATCACTTATCGAAGTATTGATTACATTTCATAGCTTATTCCCCGAGTCAATATGGGAATAAAAGATTCCTTGAAGCAATATATCAAAGGTGAAAAAAAAAATGACATAGAAATATTTTTTGAAATAAAAAAAACTAAATATGAAGAAAATGTTAGCTACGTCTCGAAATATTTTCACTTGTTTGGAGTGTCTTTTTAGATAGTTATAACAACTCATAGATATGAGAAATAAAGTTTCGAATTTGAATTTTTTTTAACAGAGTATATTTTATCAAAAAATTCATTTTTCATAATTAAATTTACGACATGAGATGATAAAAATTAATTGAGATAAAATTTCAAAAAACTACGATGACAATAGAAAGTTTAAAACAAATGTACTAATCAAAATCAATTCTTTTGAAATCTCAAACACAACAACATTGGCTTACATACAGAACAAATGTCGATTGGAAATTAACAAATGCATATAGAACAAAGTATTCTATCTGACGTTTCAAAAGTTCAATTACACGACTTATTCGTAGATATCAGGAGGATTCATACCGTCATCACATAAATAAATTACTAGGTAGGATTTGCTTTATGAGTTAATTAAAGTGATGAAGCATTCCCTTGTACTTTTGATTAGATTCTGTTCGTTCCCCAACGTCGCGCGTATTCTCGTGCCTCCTGCACAGGACAAATTAAGAGCCGCGCGTGCTCTCTCTCTCTCTCTCTCTCTCTCTCTCTCTCTCTCTCTCTCAAATGAGACAAGGCCGTGGTGATGAGACGACAGCAGGGCGAGGATGGCACCATAAATAACATTCTGCCACATTACATGGCCGTNCTCTCTCTCTCTCTCTCTCTCTCTCTCTCTCTCAAATGAGACAAGGCCGTGGTGATGAGACGACAGCAGGGCGAGGATGGCACCATAAATAACATTCTGCCACATTACATGGCCGTACCTTCTCCCCCCAATAAGAGTCCCCCAACTCCTTTTCTTGCTCTCAGGGCCCTCTCGTTCAAAAAAGAGATGGGGAGACATGAGAGAGAAAGAACTGTTGATGTGCCCTTGGAATCCGGGTTCCCTTTGTTCTCTACTCTTCTTTTAATCTGTGCATTACCCGACTCAGAAACACGTCTGTACATGAGACTGTGAGCAGGAGAGAGAAAGAGAGGGAGTGACAGAAAGATAGATTCCCCTGATCAGTTCCTTCTTCTTCTGCTGCTGCTGCTGCTGCTGTCACTGCTCCTGCTCCTGCTCCTGCTCTCGTTGTCCATGAATTTGTATTACTTGGGAAGCCACAGGAGCTTATGATCATGCCCGAGATCAAACATATCAAGAAATATTAATTGGACGGGTCATCATCAAACTCTTGGAGGTGCTTGCAGTTCAGAGCACCCTCACATGCATGTAGAAGAAGAAGAAGCAGGGATTGCATGCTGTATGATGCATGCAAGTCAGTGCCTTGCCCCTGTGATGACACGCCACATAACTCGACTTGACATGATGACATGGAGAATTAACATATCCATCCATCCACTCTTCACCTTTCTCTCTCCTCTCCACATCTCAATGTTATATATTCCTTGTTTGGTCCACACAGCCACGAGTAGGGTTGCCCCCCAGGCAGCCGGCAGGGGTCACCTTTCCTAGGGCTGTGCACCATGCCACAAAACACAGTTGGAACAGTTGTTCCACTGTGGAGTTCATAAATGTTTGCGTTGGCTCAATTTGGTTCTTTCTTTCTCTCATCTCGACATTCAAGAAAAGAGAAACACACAAAAAGGTGTTTAGATCATGAAGAAAGAAAGAGGAGGAGGATGATAACATTGGCAACAAACAAACTCATAGTACAATGATCTTCCCCCAACCAGGTAAAAGAAAGAGACAATCCTTTTCTTTCTCTGTCATCAAGGGATAAACACAATGCCAAACTATAGTTAGGTAAGTGGCCCGGGGGCTTTTGGCTACACAAAACTCATTGCATAATGCTACTATACCTTTTCCTTTTTGAATGGTCAAGATGTAGTGGAATGATGATGTATCATACACTTTATATGATAGCTATCCACTTCTTTTTAAACAATATGTAATGCATGTAATCGATTAACCTATACAATGTTAACTTGAACAGTAATTTGCACAATAAAATGAAAGCTACCTGGACCAGGGGTCCACCCAACATCCAATTGATGAATGCCAATGGATGGTGGCAAATTATTTTCATGACCCAATGAAAATGACAACTTCGAAGTTCGAATTCAAGGATGGATTGCCGCTGCCGGTCCCGGTCCCACCGGAAAATTATGCAAGGAAGACCTACAAATGGCAGATGAGGAGGAACAAGAAGAAAGAAGAAAATACTTCATATTTGCAAAATTATAAGAAGGCATCATATGTTCTCCATGCTAGATTAGATGCTTCTGGCAAGAGGTAGAGAGAAGAAAGGAGCAGCTTTGTCAGAGATGACTGACTCACTCCACGACCGAGATTTGTACTCTGACAGTGATGAATGCAGAAGATGGGAACAAAGAATTCTATGGAACCTCTCTCTGGCTAATTAAATAAAAATGCTCCTCTAATTTAATTTGGTGAATAAACAACTATAATTGCTGAGTAGAATAATAATGGATGAAACAGCAATATATATATATATATATATATATATATGTTCTACTCACTGGAGATATTTATGAAAGCGAAAAGCAGGAATGCCTTCTCACGACTAAAGTGTAACACAATATGATATTAAATGCCAATCTCTAGCTAGGGACTGAATGAACCACAAGGTGTTTTGCACAATTATTGATGATGGTGTAGTGCTAATAGTTAGACTGGTGCTAAAAATGCTGATCTATAGAGAAAATTTATAGATATTGCAACTAAGGGTTGCTACTTCTAGCTAGCAATTGTTTGATAATAAGAATTGAAGGAAGAAGTTGATATAAAGATTTAAAAGTGAGATGAAGGCTTCAAAGTAAAATTACGTTGCTCGATTGTTGAATCATTCCAACTTGAACACGATCATCATTAATTGCATGTTCAACTTATAGTTTTTTTCCTTACAAGATAAGTTTCATTAAAATAACAGATATCCTTTTCAGCTCAAGTCAACCATTGTATTATTCCTTAGTGTAGAACATCATTTTAAAATTAAATATTGCACGAATCAGTTAAACAATAAAAAGTGGTACTATTAGTGTAGAAGACCATCGAATGAAAAATATAATATAAAAAATCAAACACTTTAAAATTACAATGGCCATTTAAATTTTATTCTTCGAGAGTGATTATTTCCAAAGTTCAAATTCAGAAGGAAGTATACTAAGTTTGAGTGCTCATTCCTATTTCATTAAAACTTCAAGGTTAAAATGCACGAGTGAGGAAAACCAAATACAAAGTTTGATTGGCCCAATTGAATAGTGGGGACTGTGAACTAAAATCGATGAGAGCTAATAATTCCTAGTTTTAATTCTGAAGTTGTCAATTTAATCAGAATTATCTTTTTCACTTTCACTCGAACATCGAATTAGCCAAGTGAGAGTAATCCTGAATATCGTTAGGTTTAATATCGAAAAAAGAGTAAAGTCGGAAAAAAAATCCGCCAAGTTGTGCGACTGTCCAACCCTCTCACACAGCACTCATCAGAGCAGAAAGGAGGTATGTTGCACCTCTATCTTAAAAAATGGTACCATTGTGCTAAAGCCTGTGATAACATGATTCTCCATTCTTGATCCCATGGCTCTGAGTGAGCTCAGCTCCGAAGACCTATTCTGATTTTCCCAACTACTAATTTTTTAGACTCTAATTTTAAGCCCGCTCATAAATTGGATCAGCCAATTGGTATAATGAAAATAACAATATGAAGAGAATCCAACGTGAAGGTGAAGGTGACTGATGAGACGGTAGAATGACACGTGCCAGATATAGGGCAGGGCAGTCCCTACCACGGAAATCCTAAAGAAACCATTCCAAGTGGGGCACTTTGTTTGTCTCTAGGTTTCAGAGGAAGGGAATAAATATCCCAGCCATTCCCCCACCACAAGTCTGAGTGTGGAGTACAACAAGGCAACCAACTACTTGCTGTAAATCTCTTACAAAATAAACTAATTTATCTTGAAATTCCCGATTTTAACATTAAAAGCCCCATGATATAAGTAACATGACAGCATATATAGTCTCAGTTCTTTAAGCTAAATGGAAGGATAAAAGAGAGCAAGAAAAATCCCATCCCTGAGTCATCCTAAGATCATTAAACTCTCACAACAAAAAAGCAGGAGTACATGAACTACAATGCCTTAAGTGCTGCAATTTTTGGTTTCTAAGCATATCTAATGTTAATAGTCTATATATTCACCAGTGATGGGGAGCTGTGACACTTGACTACAAGATCCTGTTTCAGACCCATGGTCACATAAGCCAATTATTATATATCAGTCATATAAAGTGAAAAAATTATCTAACTAACAATGTTTGAAAGCCAACATGATCGAGTTTCATTAAGGTCTTTTACTTCACAAATTTCTCAAGAGTAATCTTCTGTGAATGTGAAAAACTTCAGCTGCAGTATAGGTAGCTTTGGTGGTCTTTCGCTTGAACTAAATTAATCGACCCTAGTCGTCATCAGATTTACCACTTCATGTTTAGCTAAGACCACAATGCCATTCCTAGGTATACACAAAAGTACCTGCATCTGGAAATATCTCCATTTGCACAAGCGTCTCTAGTTGCAGTCAGTGTTGCACAAAATCATGTTTGAGGATTCAGAATAAAACAGTGAAAACACTGATGACGCTAAGGCAAATAACATCAGCAAACAGTGTACAGATCATTCAGCAGAACTAATATATGAAAAGGCCATCAAAACCTTTGAGTTAGATACCACTTCATGAAAAAAAGAAGACATCTAGAGAGTAAACTCATGATGAACCTGCAACAGTGATCAATCACATGGTGTGATAAAAGCAAACCAAAAGCTCACGTTAAAGAAATTTTCTCATGCAGACCCAGTAGTACAGTCAAGACTACAAAAAATGGAAAGAAAGAGCAAAATAAATAACTGTTAATATCCAACATAACATTTGCATCATACGTTCAACAGTCAAATTGGTGGACAAAGTTAAGTAGGTTGCTGTCGTATTTCAAAATGAAGCACATTATATTGGACACCAGTCTCTGATGAAGAGGACAGGAATCTGGAAAAAGTTGAAAAGGCTCCAAACAAGATTCAGCATACCTTGTAAATCTCATATTTCCGCTTTGAAAAAGGTAATGGGAATCTCCTAATTTCATGGTTTTAGATAATACATACTTTCACATGCATCCTTTGGACTTCCACTCCAGCATGTTCATATCGTTTGTTAAAAGCATTCTTCTTAGGTGACGCTGCAAAGAGTTGAAAAAACTTAACAAAATGGACGGCATAACAGTAACACAGGCACACCAAAATTTAAATAAATGGCAAAAGCCCAATAGCGGAATATAAATTTATTTGGAATCACGGAAAGGATGAACTTGAAGAATAATGCAATCTAAGTCAAAATGAGTTATTATGGAATCATTCAAATGCATAAACATGAACAACTACGACAGAATACAAAACATGCAAAATGATTCAAGTACCAGGAAGCTGGTTTATCATGTGGACAGTCAACAAATTTGATCTTAAAATTCCATTTGCTATAAAGTGTTTAATATGTGATTTAGACAAATCTATTGCACCCTAATAACTAATCCTCTCCGCAGAGAAGTTATAATTTAATAGGAATGGACTATTTAAGCTTTTCTCATACTTCGAGAGCATATAAATTACTCTATGCCGTTGAACTTTTTGGTACATTGAATAACTCAGTAGTAATAACATGACCACAAAACTATATTTGAATAATCACGGAATAGGAAATAATGTTTAAGAACAAATAAAAAAATTGTTTTCCTAATCCTCATTAGGCCACAGGATTATTACCAGCCACCAGGCAAATCATAAATCTGTTACTTTTTTGCTTTTCTGAAGGCAGAAGGTATCTTACTTGATATGGGTAAGATTGGAAGATAAGGATACAAGTCCAAGGATCGAACTTGACTAGCTTTAAGAAATTTGGTAGAATTTATTGTTAAATAAAAGTGCTTGAGTTTTATACAAATGCTTAATGATTTTTATTTGACATGGCTATGCGAAAAGGAATATAGGTATTCAGGTAATATTTGATGGAACTTCTGGCTTTGCTCTAAATCTAGTTTGATACAGATTCAGGTATTCTTGTTTGATCATCCTTTAGAAACATTTAGCTCAGTCCAACATGAGTTGATTGGGAACAGAGTAACAATTTGGCCCCGAATAAGTACTGAACATGTCATTGAGGATTAAACGATCATTTTGCTCTTGAAAATTATCAATTTTAGAAGACAAAAGTAGTTCTTTAATTAAATTTTGCAGTTACTATGATAGCATGATCCAACTCAAAGTTTCTATGGACCACAGATTGGTCCATATAGAAGTCCAAACCTGGCCTAGATCAAGCCTTAAGGAACTCATCCTGGGCTCTTATTCTCCCCCATTCAACCCAAAATTCCATCTCAAAGTTACATGCACCTTAGCACCAGAATAAACAAAAGAACAATAAAATACCAAGGCCAAGGAAGAACATTTAGCATTATCCTAGTTTTTTCTTGGAGTTTTGAACATCTTTATATGTGGATATCACCTTTTTCCAATCATTTACAGTCTACAGGTAGTTACTACACTAGTTTTATCTTTTCCTTAATTGTCGCCCTCTTTTGGCGAAAATGCTGAAGTGCACCAGAAGGCATTTTGTTGATTTTGATTTGCTTAAGTTTCAAACCATAAAAGGACATTCCCGAGATAACGATGAGCAATCTCTTAAATCCCTTGGATTTGATAGAAAAGAACGAGTATTAGAAGACTCTGAGCACTGACAACTAAATAAGTACCATGCCTAGAATCCTAACTTCCAATTCATCATAGTTGTCGATAAAGCATGAAAATCTGTTAACAAAATCAAGAGCCCTTTATTTCCTTACGAAGGGATGTCCTTGAATTCCCTCCATAAAACATTAGCTTTGGTGCAATATTCCAAATGATCAGAATAAACCAGTGTCAGGTTGAACAATCTAAAGGATGTCTATATAAAAAATATTGACATCTGGTTTGTTGCCCATCACCATTAGTTGGGGAGAAGAGTGAAGCAAGCAATGAGAAGAGTGAAGCAAGCAAGCAACTATTGCAAGACATCATTTATTTTATCTTAGATGAAATGATTCTTATGATATAGAGACCGGAATTGCTGAGGATCAGATATAAATTTTAGGAAGAAGAAACCTCAGCACATACAATACCTGCTCGATGTATCATACAAGGATGAGCCAACTGAAGGATTACGGCGACTCTGTTGACATATCATGTATCGAGGATGTCCTTCTAAACCAAAGAAATGTGAACCAAAGAATCCTCAAAAGGCCACCATTAGCAAAGTGGGGAATCAATAGGCGTCCCCAATATGGATAATATGGACCAAGTAACTTGAGCAACAAAAAGAAGCTCGCAATCGCCAGTAAATGCCATGGAAAGTCTCCTTCCTAGACAGACAAACATATGTTGAGCACAGCAGTTACGGAACAACATTATGGAGTCAGTCATGTCAAAAACTTCCCACCTTGATGTCTGCAGTGAATTCGACAGCGGCGTCCTTGAGAACCCCGGCAAGAGTAAAACCGATGACTAGTGGAATTGGTATCAGGCGCATCCGCCTCTCGTGAGCGCAGTATGACATCTCGCTGAGAGACGTGATCGCGAGAACAGGCAAAGAGAGAAACTTCACGACAGCGAAAACGAGCTCCATGACGAGATTAAGAAAGCTCCAAAGCACTCTATTCCACGGAAATATCTTCACCGGCTGGGGCAATCTGTCGAACATCTCCCGTACACTAGAGATTCCATGCTCTACACTCGATCTGCCAGGGCCCGCCCAATCACTAGATGCTGCAGCTGTCGAGAAAGGACTCTTCCTTCTCATGTTCCGAAGCAATGGCAGGCTGTGCGCTGCCGTCGGTTTCGAAGAGTACGATGGCAATGGACATTGGACCTGTAAAGATTCAAATTTGAAGGAAGAAAATGGCGTGTACGAGTAAGAAAAATTAGGAGAGGAAGCAAAATACAGAGGAGGAAGGAGTTGAGAAGGAAAGAAGGAGAAACTTGCCGTGGATCGTAGAAGAAGAGTGGTCGAAAGGACATGGTTCGGAGCTGCTGCCGACGGTGATGTCCTGGAGCAGGTCCGAGGAGACGAACGTAGGCGAAGTGCCGGAGAAAAGAGGGACGACATGGTTTTCCGGCGAGCGCTCGGCGTCGGAGTAACTTTGTTGGCTCTGTTCTTATCCTTTTTGCTCGTCGGGGATTTTAGTAGTAGAAGGAGAAAGAAGAATTGTAAAAGAAGAGAAAAAAAAAGCCTGCGTTTTATGTTGAGGAGGTATTGGGCCTATAGGATGCAAGTAAAAGCCCATTGGGCTTTAACAAAGGCTTCTTTGTTATTTTTATCTGTTACTTGTTTTCTTTACGTCATATATCTTCTTTTTCTTTTGGGTACTGCAAGAGGCAAAATTCCCAATAAAAAAAAGAGAGAAAATACTATATGCTACAAAGAAATTTAAAAAATACAATTTAATCTCAAAAAATAAAGTTCACGTGTTCCATATAAAATTCAAATTTTAGTTAATAAAAATATTCACTAAGAAAAAAAGATAATATGCAATGTTTTAAAATTCGACCCGGACATCGACCCAGCTCGTTGGGTCAGGTCGGACCGGTCGAACCGATTAGATCGGATGGTCGACCGGATAATAATAAATTAATATAAAATAAAAATTAGGTATAAAATCATAGTACATGAACACATATTACTGATATAGTAACATGATATTTTTTAGTTCTAATTCACAATTTGTAATAGTACTTAATGATCAAAGATAAATAATTAATAATTATTAAATACTAATAATGACAAAGTAGATTATTTATTTTTGAAAAATTAAACTAAACTTCTGGATTGATTATTTAAGATAATTATTAAATACTTTAGATTGATTCATTAAATTTTTTTATTTAACGTAATTGTTTCATGTTTTACTTATACGACAAAGTAGATTATTTAGCTTTGAAAAATTAAACTAAACTTCTATTTATTATTTAAAAAATATATTTTTTTTGGCCGGGTTGATCAAATCCGCCGGGTTAAACGGTTCAACCCGAGTTTTAACCGGGTTTGACCGGGTCAAAACGTGCCAATTGGCACCACGAATTTAGAATGACCCATAATTCGTTTTAGGCTCTGGACACCGATCCGACCTGCCGAGTCGGATCGGGTTTTACAACATGGATAATATGTGAATGTTTATGCATCAAATATAGTAAAAGGATACGACCGCTGAGCACGACGACGTGTGGCCTCAAGGATGTGCAAATTTCAAAACAAATAAAATATTGTGGTAAGAAGATATCCATGAGAGGTTGCAGTATTTTTTCTTCTATTATCAGTAAGAACCTATCCAGCAGCATCTTCTCATCATCACAAATTCACAACCAGTAGCCTTTAGATGGAGTTTTTGAATCTTATTCAAGGTTTCAAATTTTCATTTTTAAAATTTATCATTCTTTATAAAAGGTTCATAAAAGAGAACTTTGGCCATGATGAATGTAGCTTATATTAGGAAGACGAAAAGTTTGTAGTGAAAAAAAAGTAGTGAATCATCATGACGACATTATTAATTAAGATTTATCATTAAATTTTGATCTATATCCACACATTCCTTAATGCCACCACTTATAATAATTATTATAAGAAATAAAAGCAGAATTTGACATGGCCTCTTATTAATAATAAAACTCATTGAATCCAACAACAAATATACTTAGATATTAAGAAACCACTCTTAGATCATCAGATCACTTTGGCTGGTCTCCTGAAATGATATATTTGAATGTTCTCCACGTCCAGCCTCTTAAAGTTGCTGTTATTCCTCCTCTTCAGGAACTCCCCCCAGTTGTACTCGTCGTAGTTGGCCGGCGTCTCCTCGCCGTCGGCGATCTCCTCCAGTGGCTTCACCGACACGTAGTGCGAAGGGTTGAAGAAGAATGGGATGGAGAACCTCTCTTTCTCCGTGTCCACAGACACCCTGTGCTCTGCACTCTCGTACTTATCATTGCTCCAAACCTGCCATAGCGGCCAAAGAAATTGATAAGCCAGAGAGCAAAAGATAGTGTCGGTACTAGAAGTGCGTCAATTATAAGGTTATTTATACCTGAATTATGTCTCCAACATTGATGATGAAGGAGTTGGGGATGGGCTTCACCCGAACCCACTCGTCGTCAGACCGCCTCTTGACATCGAGCCCTCCGACATCATCCTGCGCGAGAATGGTCAGGGCGCCGGAATCCTTGTGCCGGCCGACGCCCAGTGTGAGGTGCGGGGATGGGCAAGGAGGGTAGTGGTTGAGCCGGATGAAGCTCGTCTGGTCCTTGAAGAAGCCATTGAGCCGCTTGGCCGGCAATCCCATGGTCAGTGCAATGAGCTCCAGAAGCTTAAAAGCCAAGTCCGTCAGAGCTCGGGCATATTCCTCGCAGGCCTCCCTGCACAGGAGACCAATTATATTAGAGTTGAATCAAATGCATGGCTTTTGCTCAAGTCCAGTTACTATTCTATCAGCAGAGGTGCACTGCTACAGAACTTTGCATGATCCTACTAAAAAAAATGCTGAATTATGTTTCAAATCGTCTTCATTATGGTTTCATCGAATCAAGCTGCTAAAACTTTCAAGTACTTTGCTCTCAGTAGCTCTGATTACTTATACATGGAGATGATATATGCACAAGTACATGCTTGTAATCTCTGTTTACCTGAATCCAGGAGGGTGCTGCGGCCACTGGTTCCGGAGCTCGGTGAGGCCGCCGGGCAAGTCCGAGGAGGGCATGGCCACCGGTTCCTGGACGACGAAGTCGAACACCTCCTTCCAGTCCCGTACGTTCTTGGTGTGCTCCGTGTCGTAGTACCCCAACGGGTTCACCTCGTCCCTCTTCACCCGCCGGCGCTCCTCCTCCGGCAGCCCGAAGAAGCACCTCGACGCGTCCCACGCCCGCTCCACGACCTCGTCCGGCACGCCATGGTTGACCACCTGGAAGAAGCCCCACTCCTTGCAGGCTGCCTCCACCTCGGCCACCAGTTCCTGCAAGGACGTCAGAGGAGGGAGGACGGCGAGTTCGCCGTCCAGAAGAACCTGCGGGCGGTGGAGGAGGAAGGGGGAGAGGTCGATGAGGGGGATGCTGCCTGCTTCGGCGACGGCAGGCTTCCGGTGCTCGGGTTCTTGGATGAAGGCAGGATCGAGGACGGCGTCCGGTGGCTTCACCTGCTCTAAACCCATATCTGCCCCTTGTGGTTCTTTCACAACGTGGCGCAGAGGTTTATTGTGGCGCCAGAGTGAGTACTGAGTAGATTCCACGCATCTGGACACCTTTTTGTGTTGCTGTCGTTTATGGAATTTTTTTTGACAGCAGTAATAGATTTGTACAGCATGGGACACAGAAAGATGAAAATTCGATTAAACTACTAAAATAATGATAATCCAAAAGTGATAATAATTTTATTTATATTTATTTTCATATTTTTTTTTCAAATTTATATAAATAAATCTATATAGCAAATCAAGTTATCTAATAATAATAGTAAATGATTACTAATAATAGTATGCAATTTATTAATGCTTATACTATATTATTATTCATCATGTGATAATATATTATGATTAATAATTATACGATAGTAATTATTAATTATTATAATTAATATTAAAAATTATATATGCCATTTTCATTTTAAAACATATTAACATTTATAAATATATTTACCTAATAGGATATTATATTAATTTTATAAAAAATATGATTTGTGTTTATAAATTACAACTTAATGATATAAATCCTGGTGTTTTTCATGGTAGCTACACAGAAGAGAGAAAGATCATGAATGCTGAAACTTGTTTACTACATGTCTTGATAGCAATTAACACAAGGCTAAAGTTTTGCTCAAATGGTGGTGAAATAATAATTCGCCTACTTAATCAATGCAATGTCTAACACATTAATTTCAACTGTGTCCAGATATTCAATTTCTTGTTATCATGTAAAGTTGTGAACCAGTTGTTCTATAGAAACTATTAACCAACATTCAATGTTTTACCTGTTGGGTTATGCCTAAATGACTGAATGAAAATGGACCAGGGTACGTGTAAAGGACATGTCTTGACTAACCTGTGAATTGCACTCTGACATCCTTAAACCAAAGTTGTAATTTATGATAGCAGTTCAAGTGGCACCATCAGTCTGTTCGTTCCATGCTTTTGGCAACATTTTATCACTTGAAAAACAAATAGGGAGGCATTAGGAAGCTTCCAACAGAATGTTACCGGCTAACTCCTGACAGGGTCAACAGCTGGTTCACGGCATAAAATTCTTGAAATTGGGAGAATATACCTCTTAACAGATGACGAAATCATTACAAATATACCCAAGATCATGGTTCTTGTTTATTGCAACAATCCTCGAAACTGTTTAATCTGCATGGAAAACTTATGTCATCGAAAGAGCTTAAGATTAATGAATACTGAACCATAAAAAATTATTGGAATTAATAGTATGATATTGTAGATTAAAGTTCTAGAGATTCACATGAAAATAAAAGTGAATAATGGCAGAGATCTTTATAAAAATTTATGGGTTGCACATGTTGTTCCAACAAAAATTGAATACTAAGAAAAAAATGTAATAATCAATAGTAATACCACTTTGGACTATCTTAACTAATCTATAATATCATACTATTAATCCCAGATTACAAGGTAAACTTTGGGAAGAAGGCAGAAAATCAAAGTTTAACCAACACATGACTGTTGTATCCTTGAACTAAATGTAGGTATGCACTACGCATTCAACACAAACAAAGCCCAAAATTAAGTGTTAAAGGAGAAAATATGGAAATGAAATAGTAATATTGAAGATCTGTTAATCTTCCATGTTTTGTTCAATCAGAGTATGCTCATAAGACTTTGGGAGCAATTAAGGGAAAGACCCAGCTAACCAAACATTCAAGATCAAGTTCCAAGCATATCTTCAACAAGCTTGCATGTGAACAAATTTCCAGATACAAACAGATCAGCCTAAATAGTATCCTAACCAAATCGTACCACTCGAGTCATTCAGACCTAGTAATCAACTTCTTACAAAGAATCACAACAAAATTATAAGTAGGATGTTGGTTGTCTCTATGATTATAATTATCACAAATTAAACTTGAAATAGTTAATGATCTCCAGAGATTTATGTATGAAGAATCAGTAAGAACATTAGATGGCAATTTAATTTCACTAGATAACAACTAGAAGGTCACCAACAAAGGGAATATAAATAACTAGAGAGAATATAAATATCAAACCTTCTAATGAGTGGCTCTGGGTTGTAAGGAAACAAGTTCTTTCTATGAAGATCTTCCACCATCTTCTTCAGAGAAAGTAAACACTCAGTAGCATTCTCATAAGTACCAAACTTGGTGCTATTAATTATGCTACCGACATTTTCCTTTCTTGTTCTGTACCCCTTTACTTCTGAAGGCAATGGAGATAAATTCCTCAAGTTAGGTGTGGTTACCACATCAGTAGAGAGCTTCCTTCTCTTATAACATGGTTGATATGGATCACATTCCCATACTTGAAATCCCGCAAAAATGTCCCAGGATCCACAAATCATTCTTAAACACCTTAGCAACCACAAGCATATTAGAGATTCATTTGACTGACAGGAGAACAAAGAAAATTGTGGAAAACCCTTTAGATGAGGCCAAAATGCCGACAGTAATACTTGCTCTATGGAGGACAACTGTACTTTCACAAATAAGAGAAAGTGTGTACCTTAAAAGATACTGGAGAAAGTGGGTTCCTGTATCATTTGAAATAAGGTAGTCCACAAGTACCAAATGATCATAATGCAACTGAAAAAGATGTATACATGATCATTCAAATAATTGAATTTCACTAAGCCATTGTATGGTTATGTCTGGAGTGAAGAAGAAGCTAGATAGTAGAAAGAAGTATACATCTAAAATAATACATAATTCAGGAGAGATGTAAAATCATGCCCCTAATGATTTTACAAAAAAGAGTAATAATGTTTATGCACATCAAGTTTTATATATTTGAATAACTCACCAATGTAAGAAGCAAATGAAAAAGGTGTATAGGGTGAAAAATGTTGAAAATATGAAAAAGTATGTTAGTCTTCGTCTCCTCATAGGATTCTCTGTTTTCACGATTTTGACTGCAATAAATTACCAGCGAACAACTATTAGGTATCTCTTTGTCTACCAGTTAAGCCAGTAAATTACACGAAAAAGTTCAATGCAGCTTACCTTTGTAAGGTAATAAATGGAGCATCCTGGAGCAACAAAAGCATCTCAAATAGCATATCATCCTGCAGTCAGAAACATATGAAAATAAGCAAACATGATTGGCAATTCAGGGTGATTTCATTACTATGTGTGCATAATCCAAATGTCGAAAGTACAAGAAACAATTATCAATATGCATGATATATGTATTAATTGTTGATGAATTTTTTTGGACGTCTAGGAAGATCATATCCTTTTGCCATAACTTTAAAACTTGTTAGTAGCTCATGTGTGCAACACTAGTTACCAAACTTTCCACACAAGTGCATCAAAGTGACCATGCTTCAATTTCTAAATTATGATATAATAAGAGTATGGTTCAGAAATATGACGTATGGAGATGACGATTAGATGAATAGGAAGACAACATATTTCTTTAAACAGTTGCGACGGAAGAGAAAAGAAAGCAAGTAAAATCAAGATTGATGGATGAGCATGCCTCGTCCACATAGAGTTGCAAGAAGGATAGAGCAAAACTGCAACATGATTTTCTGTAAACACTGTAATCTGCAAGTTTATCTAAAGAAGCACATCTTTGAAGCCAGTCAGAAAACTCCAACAAACCCACATTTGTGCCATATTGCATCTTACAAGAATCAGAATAGACTTCTCCTGGATGTGAAAGCTCCTGATGTGTGTTACTATGAAAATTGGCCAATTGGAAGCAACAACGAAAGAAAAGGAAAATTGCTTGTCTGCGCAAGTGTCTAGTGCACAAACTGCACTCTGTTTCTCCATCGTCTAAACTGAATATAAATGGTGAATCTTCCAGAGAAGTAGAACAATCAACATCATGTTCTGAGATGGACTCGTACAGGAGATCTCCAAAATGGCTCTTAAGTAATTTCAACCACACAAGAATATGAGATCTGTAGTGCTGTGAATGAGATCCAAGCCTAATCATTAGCATCTGCAGAAAACTCATCGGCAGGAAAAGCACATGACAAATGCACATTCCAACAGATGAGACAAATTGTTGGTCTACGTTTTGGAAAGAGGTAGCATATTAATATTGGATAAATGGAAAAGATGGGATTTACCAGTGCTTTGTGTCGCAGATAAAGAGAAAGACTCCTGCTAGAATATATTAGATGCTCGGGCAAAGCTGCTACAAGATTAAGAATGAGGTCAGTGTAATCTGAAGGTGTTCTGGCCTCTTCACGGAAAGCATCCTTCTTCATGCAGCATTCCTCTTGCTCAACAAATGAGCAAAGAAATTGAAGGATTGTTCCCAAAAGGACCCCTTTCACCTCTGAAAAACATTTTTTCTTGTCAAGTATAACATTTTTTTCAGAATTTATCTGGTTTCTTGGCGTACAGACAATACTTATGTCATCAAACAGATTTTTAGGAATGCTTAAAAGAAAATCTCTAGCAAGATTTGTATATGACCCTTCAAGGTCACCTTTTACATGTTTCAATAATTTGATTATTCTATGTAAAGTTCGGAAAAGGCCTCTCGCCATATAGATGCTAGCTTTATCAGATCCTGATTCAGATGCAGCAGTAGATCTCAAAATATCAAGTCCTGAAATACTCCTTGTGGCAAAAAATTGAGGTTCCAAGCTTTCATCAGCAAAAATATCTCCATGCAATGAATTAAACGTAGATTTGGTTATGCTTAACATCTCTGTCTCTAGTTTGATCCATAAAAGGTGGAGGAACTTCACCCATGGGCTCTCCTGAGGGTACTTAGCAAAAAGGAAAGTGAATTTGTAAAATGTTACGAAAAAGAAGAAAATCCGGTACATCAATGAAATTATACATGATTGTAAATAACATACAAACTCTATCAGAAGATCTGCGATTGCAACAAGAATATTTCCAGCCAGATGCTGCACGAACTCACTTTTAAACTCCATATAGGAAACCTTGCATTATAATAAATGATATAAGATGCTAAACAATAAAATTTATGCATAACAACATACTTCATCAAGGAGAAACTAAGAGCAAATGGAACATATAACAATTTACAGTAACTTTGTTGTACCCTACTTCCTTACATGAATTATACCAAAGTCTTAATGCTCTGAAGAAAATATGAGCAAAAAAGTTACCACAAAAGTAGTAATATCAGCAATGCAGCTATTTTCGTCATCAAGTGTTTGGTCCAGATGCATGCAACAGCTTTTGTCAGAGAAAGAATCTGCTATCATGTCCTTAGTTTTGACAAAGAAAAGGGAAATAAGTTAGAGGATACACAAAAAGAAAAAAAAAATCATAGCCAAACTGCAAGCAAAGCCTTTAAATTTGATAATTTTGGCACTGCACATTTTGGCCCCATGAAAAAGGACTTTAAAATAACAATCTCTGAGAGACCATTGCACCTCCTTGATGAGCCATTGTCACTATAAACAATTAAATTGACCAGGAAAACTTTTATGATTCATGACCATTTCTGGCTGATTCAAACTTAAGGACAATTCGCTTGCCCATGATGTGAATGAAAGCTCTTAGACAGCATCGAACATGTTTCAGACAAATTATTAACATTTCTTAGAGCATATAAATCTGCTTACTCAAGATAGTAGCATCTGGGCATTGCATTTTACAGATATGTAATTTCAATTGAGCATCCTGATGCATCAATTCTTGCAAAACAAACTTGTGCAAAGTGGTACCATACTCAACACACACTTAAACCCTATTCCCTACCATATGAATCGATCCAACTTAGTGGCAGTTCCGATTCTCTGCTCTCCAAAATTAAAACGTCGAGCACAGAAGCTGCATAAAGATTTACCTGTTCCGCTTCAGAATCAAACTCGTCCTTCCACCGCCTGATTTGCTTGTGCACCTACGCGTGAATGAATCAGTAGACCAATCAACCAAACGTTACAGAAACCCTAGAAAAAACGAGGATGAACGAATCCAAGCTTTACCCGAGAAAGCGAGATAAGGACATCCCTCTCCGATTGCTTGGCCTGGCGAGAAGGCTCCTCCGATTCGATGAGCTGTGCAGGTGGAAGGTTGGAGGTGATGAGAGCGCAAAGCCGAGAGATGACCGTGTTCATCTTTCTTCCTTTCCTTCTTTTTTGTCCGTGGTCTTTGATGTCTATCTCCGCCCCGTTTGAACTGCTGCCGTTCTTCTCCAACACTTCAAAATAATTTTTCGAAGGCGAGATTTCTAATTTTTTTTCCCGATTTTTTTTTTCTAAGGTCTTTTTTGAATTGAGGTATTAGGGGGCATAAGATGGAAGATGAGTAGGTGGTGTTAGTTAAATGTTGTTTGGTTAAAAAAAATTATAAGTTATATGGGGTTTGGAGGGGTGAGTCATACCTCCAAACCCCAAATATTTCATTCTACCAAATTGGTGGAATTAGAAGGAATGAAACTTCTAAGCAAAACTATGACTTTTTAAAATTATACTATAGTTCATTTAAAATGATATTCTTCCTTATATTATTTTGATTTATGATAGACAAATATTTGACTTGAGTTTATTTGTTGATTTTATTTTTTTTCTATCTTATTTTATAATTATTTAGTACTTACATTTGTTTAACTTTTATTCATTCATATTTATTTTTCCTCGGACTATTTTTTTGTCATATTGAATGTCATCATAATATTTTTTCAAATTAATTATCTTTTATTGAATTTTAGATAAATAATTATTTTTATGATTATTTTTACTTTAGCATCTTAAAGTATTATCATTTGAACAATTTTTTTATTTATGTAATGATAATATTATTTTTTTATTCTTTTTATATTTATCTATCATCTTCAATATTTTTTAACTTTATTTCAAAAAAATAAAAAGATAAAAATATTATGAAAGAAACAAAATATATTGAGAGGAAAACAATACTAATGATAAGAGAGAAAACATATAAAGAGATATAAATAATGATAAATATATAAATATTATAATAACACTATATTTCTTAAGGATCATAAATAGTAATATATAATAAAGGGTATAAATGACTTTTATCTAAATTATTCAAACATGACATGATTTAGTTTAACACATCCACCATCAAAAATTTTATCCAAACATGAGTTTAACAATAATTCACCACACTTCACCACACTCCACCACTTCACCCTATACTCCACTATGTCATACCACCCCTCCATTAGTTAGTTCCCAAACAAAGCCTAAGGGTAGAATCCCACCGGTTCCCGCTACTAGCATCTGATTAATTTAGTGTTCGGACGAATGCGGCGAAGGTAAATTCTGGCCAAAGTGGTTTCTGTGGGAATCGAACCCGGGTTACTAGCACCCGTCCTCCCAGGGTATAGTCCCGCTAACCAACTGTGCCAACCACTCTTGGTTAATTTTTTTTTCCGATTTTGTTTTCAGTTGTAGGGCACACGGCGCAGATTTTTCAATCACCACAAGTGGAAGTCTGTGAAATATATTTTTTTAATTGGCTTAGATTTTTATTGCTTTCTAAAAAATTATATTATCATTAAACATTACTTGATAATTTACATTACTTCTAAAAAAATTAGTACTTATTAAATTATAAATAATGTACATTATTTTATTTATATACATAATTAATGTATCTGATAATCTATATTATATTAGTTACTATATAAAAATTAATAAACAATATACAACTTTTATCAATATAGTTTGAATTATGTCAACTTAGATCACAAATATATACTCTATACTCATAATATTTATGTATTAAAAAATTAAATGTATAAAAATAGTATATAATTTTCTAAAAATGATAATAACAAATTAAGAATTATTTTTTTATTATATTTTCTTAATGATAATATTTATTTATAATATATGAATAGTTGACTATAATTAATTAATAATGCTAATGTTAAATTAATAGAAATAGTAATAATAATAATCTATTTAATAATCATAATAAAAATATTACTATAGTGATTAATAATAATTATATTAATCAATAAAATACTATATTATTTATTTGATTATTTTTATTATTTATTTAAATACATTCTAAAATAAAACTGAGAAGAGAATAATTATAATAGATTACCACTCAAGTGACAATATGGATTAAAAATTAAAATAAGTGAACAAAGCAATATGATGAATCCAGATAATTTAATATAATATTATTAAATAATATAAAAAATATATATTTACAAAAATGTTTTCATATTTTCATATTAAAATTTTGTTATTTAGTTCTACACTTTGTTTAATTCACATGGTCAGTATATTCATGGATAGTCATTTTTTTTATTTATTGTATTAACGCTTTGAAATTTATAAATAAAAAAATGTGTAACTCTTGTACAAGTAAAAAAGAAAAGAAAATAAAGAATAAAGGAAATAAATTGGGGTGGCCCCCATACCACACCCAAATGTCCATTCATTGGACCTTAAAAGAGACCAATTAGAGAAGAAAACTCTCATTTACCAACTCCTTATTGTTTAATCCGCCCCATAAAAGAATAAAAGGATGAGCAGCAAATGTTTAGGTTTTTCTGCTCAAAACTGCTATAGGAAAGAAGAGTTGAAGAAGATGAAATCTGCAGGAAAATGAGGAGAATGGATGAAAATAGGGAGAAAGGAAAAGCTATAAAGATTATTTAAAGGAATAATTTAATCCTTCTTATTTGTGATTATGAATGAATTAAGATAACTGTTATTACTAAGTATAGAAGATCATGGATCATATGGATGATTGTAGTTAATGAAATATAGCAACATGTTGTGATTCTATTCAGATTTCGTACGTTCTCTTTTGATATCAGTTTGGTTAGACAATTATTGTCCAAAAATTATGAATGATATGTCAAAACGTAGATATTGAAGTCTAGTTTGCATAGCTTTACCTCATTCTGAGTAGTAATTTGAGAGTTATGATCAAAACACTGGGACACTATCAAGCTATTTTGAATTATAATGTGATTGTTTTGTAAAATACTTAGTAAATTGGAAAAGTATGATTATAAGTTGATCTTTAGGATGCAAATAGATGCTTTAATGTAGCTTCAGATGAAGTTTATTTCATATCATTTGGACTTGTATAAATAAAGTTATGAATTTTGAATTGATGTGCTATCAAGTTGTGATACATGCTGAAATTTTATATTGTCATATGATATGTGCCTAAATGCTAGGGCAATTGGTGCAGAAGGCAAGTGGACAACAACATAAGTTATTCTAAATGATATGTGATGCTTACTTCAAAAAATAATTTAAGCTTATGAATGACATTAGGTTTACTTGTTTCAAGAATGATTGTTATGATATAATGAAATTAGAAATATTTATATGTTAGACTTGTTCATATGAATATTGTATTGAACATGATATTGTATTGAATCACAATTGATTAATGTATTGACGATATCGATAACCTAGAGAAAACCCTAGGATTCACACTTTATTTTCTGAATCTAATGCAAGTCGGTCGACCGATCTTAAGGGAGAGTTCGACCGACTATCGAATTTTAGGAGCGTGAAGGTTCGACCGACTATATATCAGTCGAACCTGAACGACTCCAGAATAGAGAGTCGGTCGAACTGGGTTCAACCGACCCTCAAGTCGGACGACGCCCATAAGGGAGTCGGTCGACCGACCTGGGGAAGTGTTCGACCGACCCTGCCCCAGAATCATTTTTATCGTATCGAATTCAAAATATTGAGTCTTTGATTGATAACGTAGTTCATGTATTACATGCTCAGTCGTAATAGATTAAATTGTTAATGTTTGATGTATTGATTGATTGAAATTGTCATATTGGAACTCATATTGGGCGCCTTTCGAAATTTGGAGGGGTGATCCCCTCCATATTGTATTGACCTAGACGTGGGGATTGATTAATTGATTCGCTCAGAGTCCACTGGAGCAATTGCGTCACAGGGTTTAGCTAATCCACATTGGCCGACCAAGGTTACCCCAATCCTCTAATGATCGAATTGGCTCACATAAATTGATTGAATTGAACATAGGGTTGTCCATTTGATGGCTGACGGATAAATGGTTCAAGGAACCATATTGATATTGTTAATGATGAATCATGAATCCAGAATGTTATTGTAATGAACAAGACTCATATTAATGGGGACGACTATATGAGGACGGATTGAGGAAGTCATAAAGGGGGCTTTCGATCATCAAATGACAACAAACAAGATAGGTCTAGCATGGACACTATTGTTATTGATATTGAACATTATGAAGCCTAATGTATTGAGTGTTCATAAAAATTAGGCTATTGTTATTGATATGAAAATGGTTAAAGTCCCAAAATATAACGACTTAATTGATATTGTTACATTGATGCATAAAAGTTATGCAAGGTCATGTTTATTACATATATATTGACCGTATTGACAGATTGTCATTATCATTATTAAATTATTATAAATGCATATAAAGTATGATATGCTAAGAATTAAATTAGGGTATTGCATTGTATTATGATTAAATTGACTAAGTGTCGAATCCTAAATGATGACAATGTGTCATTCATATTATTATGATTTACATGCTGAGCGTAAGCTCATGGGATGAATTTTTCCTGCATGTATCCTGCAGGTGGTTGATCATATCGAGGATCAAGGGCGGACCCACATACACACGAGGGGGGGGGGGCATGACCCCTCCAACTTTTCGATATATAAAGTATATATATACGTATATACTAGTAGTTATACTCAATAAATAAATTAAATACTAACAAGTTATCACAATTATCTAACTGGCATAGTGGATAGGTGATTATGGCAAACACTAGAGGTCTAGAGATCAAATTCAAGCTCCTCCCATATTTTTTTTAATTTATTGATATATATTTTGGCCCCCTGACTTTTTTGCCCCTCCCCCATCTTTTCTTCCTGGGTCCGTCCCTGTCGAGGATCAATGATGGGTTAAAATCGATAATCAAACTCATTACTGATTGATCTTGCACATGGTTAAGTTAAGTATACGACACCTCATTTAATTGATTTTAAGTTTTCGCTGATTGATATTAAGTCTTAATATTATATTTACTTTTATTGTTAGGTCAAAGTTCAAGAAGAAAGTATCGTATCGACGTGGCGTCCCGGGAGCTATCGAGCCGCGTGTCGAATATCGATTCGGGTGTGCACGAGGTGTCATTCTCGGGGCATTACAAAATGAGTACAAAAGTGAAAAAAAATAACTTACCGCCAATCGAATGAGGCATATGTGTGCATTATATGATAAATGGGAAACTTTGTTTTTGTGATGTTATTGGCAAATTTGAATTTTACAAAAAATATAGGGTTATTTCCTTAATATAAATTATAAAATCAAGTAAAAGTGGGTTTGAAATTTATTTTTGGATAGTTAGATCTAACAATCTATTTTTTTATTTTTTTACATTTATTAAATGATCAATTTTCCCTTTTGAATAAAAAATTATCAAGTGTCATTCGCTAAAAGTTTATGCACTGCTGCTACGGAGATCATTGATCACCGTGGATGATGCTTGAGCCATTGTAGAGCCACTCCAACGTAGGAAGACCAAGGGCTAAAAATGGCTGCAAGGTTACAGTCGATCAACGAGCTAAAAATGGAACCAATCATCATTGACACAATTAATCAGCGTGAGTCACTCAACGATATAAGAATCAATTATGATTGACACAATTAATTAGTGAAAAATGATCAACGAGCTAAGAATGAAAATAATAATGATTAATATAATTGATTAATGAAATTATACTTTAATAAGAGAATAAACTAATATTCTCGAGTTCGAATTCAAAATCATCATTAATCATATTCTAATAATTTTGGATGGATCCTAGAAATGAGCTAAAGATTGAGGGGGTTCAGGAACTTAAAAGGAGGTGCTGAAAATGCTCCGGCAGGCGAGCCGCGAGCGTTCTTGGATCGGCCCCACCTCCCGTACATATCAGAATTATATGAATACTATATTACGTATTTAAATGTTATCTACCTGTGACTATCATATTACCATAATTACCTTTGATTTCTTATATTTAATATTTTATAAAAAAAACATAATGCAGATTCTTTTTACAATTTTATTTCCAATTCTCGTATCATGGAAACAATGTTTCATTTAACCACTAACATAATTCATTTCATTCTAAGCTTCTGGACCATACAAATGGCGCTATAGTCTCGAAAATATCAGGAGATTTTACCTGTAAAGAATGAAATGTCTTCATAACTAGTACTTTTTTTCTGTTCTTGTAGGTTCTGAACTATTAACTTTCATAGACAAGTATCAACTAGTTGTTGAATGTACTCAAAATTTATAGACAGGTATCAGAAGTTATTCGAGCACATACAACCAAAAACCGGGTAAACCAGACAAAAGGGGCAGGAGACGTCAACTGCCAGCCATAGTGGACGTTGCTGCCTGTCTGAAAGATTCAGTCAACTCCGAGGGGCACTAGTTCTGAATTTACTTAACAACCAGTCGTCGTACCTGAATTGGAAGGCCAGAGTCTTCTTGGCGCATTCATGTTCAGATTACATCCATGGACAACATCCCCAGTTCCCTTCAGTGTTATGAAACAGCATCAACCACATTTTATACTTAAAATGTGGATTTTTGGAATCTGAAAGCTAATGACCTTCTATTCGTCTTCTAATTTGGTAAATCCTCCTCCATTGATTGGAAAAGAGCACAAGAAACTTCGGTCGCAGCAGCAGTACAATGCCTCTTATCCGTTACGAACAACCTCAACAAAATAACACCAACTGTTCCAACAGAAATAAGTATCGCATGATGAAAAGTATTTAAAAAGTTTGTTCCAACAGTCCTGCAAAGTGAGAAGCAAAGGATCAGAACAATGGACTGATCCGACGGTGCATCAGCTGAAGTTTGAAGTATCAAAATCAATGTGTCAAATTGATGTTTTTATGCTAGATGCTGAATCAAGCATCTGCATATGGAACAGGAAAATGGAAGAAAGAAACAACAGCTGCTTGGATATTTACAAAAAAACAAGCAATGAAAAGATCAAGCGGAAACAGGACTCTACATATCAACCTTGTCAATTCGATGGCGATCATCAAGTAGAATACTGTTAAGAAACTCCGACCACATTTTGTTGCATGATGGTGGTATCTGAAATTTTTGTAGTAGGCCAGTAACGGAGAACGGATCTTCCGAGAATGTTCTTCACAGGAAGTGGTCCCCTGGCATGATAAAAAGGAAATGTTAAGCAATAATCACTAATCGATAAAAAATTGACCATTTCCGGCATGCATATTATTTGGACATGTTAACTACCCAAGGGATTACCAATTATGAGAATCAAAGCTGTTGTTGCGGTTGTCTCCCAGCACAAATACATAACCTTCAGGAACTAACTGCATAAGCAAAAGCCAGAAACACGAATCAAATTGATTATTGTTTATGGCAACAAGGTTATCCTAAAAAGTTAAAAGAAAGGTTCATGTGCATTATACGGTAGAAACAAGATGGACTTCTAACTGTAGGTAAAACCAACTAGCAAAACCAGGCAAAGCTGACATTGGATATTTTTAAGGAGACTCAGTTGACGAATTGTCATATATAAATGCAGTACAAGTATCATTATATAAGATGATCAAGAGAACCCATATCTAGTCAAATTACAAAGGGAGCTATCGGTTGATAGACTTACACCAACTATATATAGTTTCTTTACCTAAGCACAATCACTTGTGGGATCGAAACCGTGCATATGACAGAAAAATGGGAGAAAAAAACACCAGATCAGTTGTGCTATCTTCATCATACATTTTTTTTTCTTTTTGAGGATCTCTTCATCATGAAATTTCAACCATAACAATAGAACAAACCATGAATATGCCTACCTATAAATATCTAGGAACAGGGTGTTTGGACTAGTTCACTGTGTGTATCTACCTCAAAACTCACTAACACAAAATGAAACCAAAATGTCCTTACCAGTCCCACACTAACATTGTAGAAATTGCTATCTCTATCCTGGTTTCTATTACAAACACGTTGTTAGAGGATTAAAAATTAATTTTCTGCTTCGTAACAATAGGGTATACATTTCAATGTCCAGCAGAAAGCAAAGCTACCACCAAGGTAGCAAGCAGAAGTACAACTAAATATTCATAGTGAAAAAGAGTTAATGAATTATATACCACTGGCTCCATTTTGTAATTGTGTGGCTCAAGAATAAATTCTTCCTCCTGAACAATGCCGTTCACCACTAATTTACCATCACGAACCTGAAGGGATTGCAGTTGCATCATATCAGGATGAGCACATTGGAAGATGGGTAAGTTTAGAAGATAGTAGAAGTGCAACTGCGGAAAATAATATAACAAAAAACTTACTTCAACATAGTCGCCAGCCTTTGCCACAACTCGTTTGATGAAGACATCGCTGGGACTGAAACCAAGTTGCTGGGGAGAAACAAATAGGCATTCCATCAGCAAAAGTACAACAATAAACACATTTGGAATTACAAAATTAAATAATGAAAAATGAACTTTGAACAGTACTTGAAGGGCTGGAGGAACCGTGAAGATGACAATATCAGTAACTTCAGGTTCTCTAAAGAAATATGACACCTGAAATTGTACAGTGAAATCTGAGACAAACTATAAAGGAGAAAAAACACTTGAACAAGCAACTGTATCAAAGATTTTGCTCATACCCTCTCAGCTAGAATCCGATCTCCAACATCAAATGTGGGATACATGGACTTTGAAGGGATCGATCTCGGGAGCGCCAAGCGTGACCCGTACAGCAGCGGCACCGTCACAGCAGCCAACACAGTCTTTGCGTCATCTGAGCAGCAATCCATCAGCCGAGAGAGCCAGCTGCTCCTCCTCTTGCCGGAGGTAGCACTCAGACAATCACCATCAAAACAGTCGATCATACTTGCTGCAGATGGGGAACGAAAGCTGGAGCTCTTCTTCAATCGTCTGCCTTCTGCAGCCATGGCTGGAAGGGAGCGCAAGCCTGAGCTCTCCTTCACTTGGCTGCCATCTGCGGCGATAGCCGGAAGCATTCCTCCTTTGTTCTCGGAAGGAAATATCGAATACGTTGAAGCGGCCTCCGTAGGAAGAGCAGCAGTCCCTCCTTTGTCCACAGGCCCGCTGGCGCCCGACCCTGGAAAGAACTCGCTGCAAGGGAACCACTTGGACGCTTGCAAGAAAGGGATGAAAGACGAGGGCTTGCTCACAGAAGAAGACACGCTAAAAGCCCCGACGATGCCGCCGGAGGCTGAACCGGAGCGGGGAGCCAAGATGGATAGCAGACCGACAGTAACCGTGGATCCATAGTCCTTCAAGGCGGAGGCGGCAGCCGCAGTCGTCCTACAAGGTCCGTGCCGACGGCGGGAGTCGGACGCCGAGTCGTCGGAGGGATCGCGGTCGAGAGAGGACAAGGCGACACGGTGGATGCCAGGGAAGATGGAGATAAGGCAGCGTCCGACGGAGGACTCATGGAAGACGCCGCCGAGGCAGTTGGTGCCGGCGTTGCAGCGGAGGCCGGCGGCGGCGGCGAGGGACTGGGCGAAGTAGCCGGAGTAGGAGACCGTGACGCGGATCGCCATGGAAGCAAGGCCGGAGATCCTCCCGAACAGGAAGGAGGGTCGAGAAGTCTCCGGAGAACGCGAAGAGGAGATCGAAGGAGGCGAGGGCTCCTTCGACCTCAAGAAGAGGAGGCCATTCCGGCGGCGGGAGGTCGACGAACGGGATCGGAAGCGGGGAATCGAAGGGGATTCCGGGAGATTTCTAGGGTTCAGAGGGGCGTCGAGAGATCGATCGGATCAAAATTTGAGGGTTCAATTTGGTTCCCAAACTCCCGGGACGAAAGGGAGAAAGGGAAGGGGAAGATTTGGGGATTTGGCCGGAACGAAGGGAGAAAGGGTATATAAAGGGCGGTTTGGTTCCGAATAGAGGCCTAATCTTTTATGGTATTTACAAATGTACCATATATACCCAATATAATGCATTAATTATCAAATTTCATATGTTTATGCTCTCAATTTGGGATTAAATCATGATGATGGCATTTATTGCCGGAAAAAAAGTGCTTAAATTTTGAGAAAAATAAGAATTTATTTACCACATTTCATGTAAGGATGCAAGGATCTTTTTTTAAAAAAAAATTATATGAAAAAAATAGAGAAGGGTGTTTATGTAATATTGGCTCCTTTGGTTCGTTTGACCAAAGTAGGAAGTGGGGGACAAAGTGCCGCGTCTGACTTCGAGGAAGCTTCGTCCGCTCCCTCATGATTTATGGTTTTTTTTTATATTTTTATAAAATTGTGTTATTATGTATTACTAATCTAATAAATAAAAAATTAAAGTAATACAAAAATGAAAAAAAACAATTTCAATAATTATTTAATTAAAAATATTAGTTACAAGTTACGCTAATTTCACATATAATTTTTCCTTGATTTCCTTCCTATTCTCTTTTGATTTATCATTTTTTTCCTTTTTTAAATTTTGTCACCTCTTTTACTCTCGTCCTCCCGTAATCCCTTCTCCATTCCCTTTTTTTCATCTTCCAATTTATTATTATCATATTATTTTTCCCTATTGCTCCATCCTCAATTTATTATACCGATTATATTACCTTATTTTGGAGAATTATTCTTTTCTGAAAAATATAGAAATCCGATTGAACCCAAAAAATTTGGTGAATTTTTTTTAGATTTTAACCAGTCCATTATCAGGGTGATGCACGAATAATACAAAATAAATTATATAAAATTAAAACATATATTTCATATTTAATAAATAATACAATTTTATTCAAATATAATAATTATGCATAAAATAAAAAATATGTAATAAGCCTCGACACAAATTTGTAAAAAAGTTATTTTATAAATTATATTATGTAAATTAATCATTTGTCATCAAAACATTAAAATTATAAGTTACTTTTTATTTGTCACTCCTGAAAAAAGTTGTATAAAATTGTTCATGTATAACATTATTTCCTCATGTATATAATATAACAATTTTAATGTTCCGATCCGATTTTAAAATGGTTGCTTGTGACTTTTCTGCCCCACTTCTAATTCAACGTGGGCTCCTCATTTAGTTGTGGGCCCAACTCCATCGGTTTAAGAAAGCCCGTCTAAATTTTATAGTAAAGAAATTAAATAAATACATTATTAACTTTAATTATTAATATATTAATTAAAGATCGAATTTCAACCAAAAAAAATAGGAAAAAATGGAGATGCTCCCTACATTTTTAACCCTAGGATGTTAGATATATGGTGACTTGATTTAGGAGAGAGAAAAAAAGTAGGAGAGAGAAGATTTAATATCCACCATAGATCTAACATCCTACGGTTAAAAATGTAAGGAGTATGGTGCTCCCTATTTAAATAGGGAGCACCTACATTGAACCCAAAAAAATATATTAAAGATCTTATCCGAACTGCTGGCTAGATCAAGTTTCAAGATCATTTCGAAATATGTGAGTTAATGATTTTGAAGTAATTGGATATGATCATATGTGAGTAATTGTGATTAAGACAATCATTTTTCATCATGTAATTAAGCTTAAAGTCATAATAATAACAATTTATGCATTAAATATTTTATGCCTTTAAAAAAAATGAATTTGTCATACATATCTATATTGACACCGTATCGAAAATCTTTTTAATCATTAAATACTTTTGAATTTAAGATTGTGATTTATCACAAAAAATATTTAGATAAAAAGTATATTGAAAAAAATTATGATCTAAAATTTAATAATTAAAAATATATTTAACATAATCTTTAAGAAAAAAATAACACATGACATTAGCATGGTTGTGAATTTCTGATGTAAGCACATGCGTATGAAGAACATGAATGAATTGGTCAATTGAATTAATAAAAAAAGCATTGGACGCGTGGAGTTTTAGCTCATGCATGCACCAATTGCCGTCTAAAATGTAATATATATATATGATATGATAGACGGATGTGTGTTCTTCTCTTTAGGGTTGGTTCACCAACCCACAACTCGTCTTCTATCTAATTGGGGCATAAAGTAGATATATTATTATCAGTTAAATTAGTTCATGTGATAAAGTAAATTATTTTCATTTTAAGTAAAGTCTTCGATCTTTTTTTTTTCGCAAAAAATGCACCGAAAGACTCGACGCATGAGAATATAAATTAGGGAACCGAAAAAATTACAATAAATTATTGACTCTTTGATTAGATCTATGAACTTGTTAGGAATTCATGTCTTGATTCATAGATAGAGATTTATCTGTTAGTAATGGTATTTAACAGAAGCGTGAATAAAAGTCGAGGAACAGTATCTGAAGATTAGGTCAAGTAAAAGGAAGTGAGGACTCCAAAATTTTTAAATATGCAACTATTTTTTGTTAATGAATTGTTTTATAAATAAATAATTGACACTACTTTTTTATTAAATCAAAATACAACGTAAAGTGAAAAATGATGTAAAATAATTACCCGCTTATATTTCGTTTTTATGTCAGTAATTCTTGTAAAACTAATCATAAAGTACTTTGAAACAAAATTAAATAACTTAGAATTTTTTTCCGTCAAGAATAGACTTAAGTGAGAAAACAAATGTCGTAACCATTATTTTTTGAGACGTCAAAAGAAATTGATAATATTTATTCAACAATCACTTTCTGTGAATGAATGATATGAACAAATTACAGAATACAGATATCCTCAGTGACTCATTGACGAGTTCCAAATTTTATGTGATGTCCCCAACGAGACTCATTCTTCATATAGTACTTTCGTTCAAGCCCCAAAAGTACAAAAAGCTGGAACGTAGTACACACACATCAACTCATTACTGATATTTACAGGTTTCCTGTAAAAAAAAAAAGTTGAAATGATACAAGACAAATTTACAAAACATATCAAGAACAATCACCATAATCTTTTTCATTTGATAGTATTCATAGTCCAAGCGGAATCTAAGCGAACTTGAAACTCTGAAAAATCTGAAATGTGATTTTGCATAATTGGTATCACCATTGTCAGTGTCTCTGTGACTTTAGTTTGGATGATAACTGTTACTAAACAGACAATAATACAAAGAAAACGATAATGTTAGGAACAGATAAATAAAAGTGCACAATAATCAAGTGCAACTTGCAAATTTGCCTAAGCTAGAACCTGAATCAGTTGCAGCATCTAGAGATAAGTAGGAACAATATAGGATAAGGACTGCTTATGTGGCAGACATGGGTGCTGCAGTAATTTTCAATTTCAGAAACAATTTTCAGTTGCTTCATAGATTTTGGTTGCAGAGAAAATCATAAAAAAAACTAGGTACTAGAATAACAAAATAATTGTTGTTGATATGAAAGGAGAGAGAGATAAATTCGCACATAGAAGAAGATACAAGAATTATGATGTTCATTTTTAATTGGGTTACGTCCTGCGATTGAATATTTTTTTTATGAAAAAATAAAATATGATTACAAAATACAAAATAATTCAAATCCTAGAAAGTTTATATAGGGATTTTCAATGCAAAATAAGAAATAAAAATTCAAGAGTTGTCTAAGTTTCGGGGGATCCGCCCTAAAGCCCCGTAGGGGATCCCCTAGACCCCCTCAAGCTTGCTGATCGGACAGCGAGACCTCCGTATGAGACATGCAACTTCACCATCTCAATTATTCGAATGACTATAATGCACAAAGGGGCATATAAGGATTTATCATTGAGTTAAGATTCAAGGTATTATCAACAATAATTTTAAGGGAAAGCCTTTTACATTTCAGAAAAGTACATTATCACTGGAATGGTTTTCTGCAAGCAATGCATACATGTTAAATTTGAAGAAGGCAGCCCACTTTGATCACCTAGTATCGCTGATGATGAGCATGATATGATCTCTTCATAGATTCAACATGTTGATGAAGATTCTCCACCTGTAATTTTTTGAGTAAACAGTGAATTACTGATGGTTTGTAAGCTCAATCATTTTCATAGAATTCTTTATCTCAAGTCACCTAAAGCTAATGACTTATGACTATCAAAAGATTATCATTGTGCCAACCACAATTCAGAAGCCCCCGAATGGTATGCAGCAACTCTAGGTACTGAGAAATGTATCAATGTATTATAAAACTCAAATTGTCTTCAAAAGTAGTCACAGATATCAAGAACAAGAAAACAAATAGGATTGAATGTTATAAAACTCTAGGATTCATCCTTAGATCTTCTAATGACAATCTTATTTTTGCAGGGGCCACCACTAAGCGCTTCTCAAACGTCCTCGACGCGGAAGCTTGGGCCCTCCGGTGTGGTCTCCTCCATTGTCGTGAATTAAACATTAGGAATATATGGATTGAATGTGACTCGTCCAACCTAACGTCAATTCTGTTGAAGAAAAAATTCATGTCCATGGTGGCTGCTTAACATTCTCGAAGATTGTTGGTCTACCTTATCTACCTTTTACCATTTTGTAGTTAAACATATTTACCGCGAGGCTAATCAAGCCGCAGATTTTTTGGCAAATCTAGCTAGGTCTTCCCCTTTGAATGTATTTTGGCAGGAGAATCCACCCCCGGATCTCCTAAATATTTTGTATAATGATTCCTACTTTAATAGATAATCCTTTTCAGGAAAAAAAAGAACAAGAAAACAAAACCATAAATGGGGCATGACTAAAAAACATAATATGGAAATTCATGAGAAGACTCTGACCTTTGCAGCAACATGAATGAAGTAGCTATGTACATTCTTCACAATCACTGGTAGAGCTTTTAAAGAGTTTGAAGATGTTTTCTTAGTATCCACAATGAGAAGTCTTTCTGCTTTGTTAGTCCATTCGAGACAGTCAGACAGATATGTCTCAAATCTGGCAACAGTGTCCTTCATCAACATGGATGGTCTTTTTGGATTTGGATGTCTGGTTTGTCTGTAAGCTCCTGCAGTTCTTGTGTTCTGACAAGTATAAAGTCTAAGGAACCTTGGCCTAAGCATCATATATAACTGGATGACAGCTTCCGATGTTATCAGCATTTCTCTGCTGAAGTCTGTTAGATCTTCATTTGAATCTTTTTCTCTTTCAACTGCTATTGTCATACCCTCAAGTTCCTGAAATATCAAATATGACATTAAATGTGTCTGTCCGAATAATGTATATAGCACATCGAATATGTTAAAACAAATAGGATCACACAGAAACAGGAACTGTGAAATTAAGCATGTAGAACAGTGAAATAAACTTCCACTGGCACTCTCAAGGACACAAGCAAACATAGATAACAATGAGTTACATTGAGTAATCAAAGGAGAAAGAAGTAACAAGAAACCAGTATTCACTATAATTTAGACTAGATATGTGCCGAGTATAGACTGAAAGATTTGGACAATGTTGTTGGTGTTGAAAGATTCTTATCTCAACTAGTTCTGAGGAATGAGGAATCTAATAGCCCTGGTGTCATTCAAAGAGATTTACAGGGAACAAGTAAATGTTTGCAACTATTAATCATCTGCTATATTACTTATGCATCTATATTGTAATATATCTGATAATTGAACCATACATTATCCAACCAATTCTACTTGAACTATTAATCATCTGCTATATTACTATCAATCACCTTGTTCTTTACTTATTCATCTTTATTTTAATATATCTTAGCATTGAACCATCAATTATCCAACCAATTCTAGTTTCCATCACTGACAGAGCATGCATCAGTGGTCAGTTTATCAGAGCAGAAACAGCAATGCATTTTGGGTCTTCCAACAACTAACAAGTAGATATCTAAAGATGTGACCTCTTCGGATTTAAAGCCAAGAATCAAACACAGAATTATCTGAAACACAAAGCAAGATTATATAAAAGGGAAATAACACCTGTTGAACCCTCTTAGAATCAAGCACAAAGCGGTCATATGTTAATGATGAACCAAGAAGCAGGCTGCACTGATCCAGCTCCTCACTTAAATGCTTCTGCTCCAAAATGTGCTTTCTTTATCAAATTCAGAGGCAAGAAAAGAGAGAGAAAGAAATCAGAAAGGCACCAGAAATTTAAACTACATTGCAAATTCTTGCAGAACAGAAGGAGAAAGAAGAGAGACCCAAAGAAACAAGAAAAGATCGAGTTACGTACTCCATCTGAAGGAGAAGGTTTTGGGATTCCGGGTGCAGATGCTCAAATTTGGTACTGTAACCCGCGGGCGCCATGTCCTTTGTGAGAAGAAGCGGCTGCTGCGACGGTGGCGGCGGAGATGACGGTGGCGCAGGTTGGGATGGCAGGTGAAGTTGCCAGACCTGCCCGGACGACGGGAAAGCTGTTGCCTGGGGCGTCTGGGATACCGGCGGCTGCGTAGATGACCGCAGAGGCGCCGCCGTCTGCTGCCCGAACAGCTGGAAAGGCGAGGTCTGCTGCTGCGGCGTCTGGAACAACGGCACCGCCTGCTGCTGGGACTGCGGGGGAGGAGGCGTTTGGAAGGACTCCGGTCTTCCGTCCCGCTTTGCCGACGACGAGCCGCGCGATCGGTTCCGGCCCTTCCGGCCTCCACCTCGCGCAGGGGGTGGATTGGAGACCGGTGGGGTTTGGGGCGAGAGTTCGACATCGGGCGGTGCCGCCGTACTGGAAACCGGCGCCGGCTGGACCTCTTCGCCGGCGAACCTATGTAACCACATCGATTTCATGTTTGGAAAGAACGAGAAAAAAAAGGGAAGTTGGCGCGGGCTCCGGAACCGGACAAAAATATAGTTAGATTCTTGGATTCCTGAGTTCTTGGAGCAACACGTGTCCAAATCCGCCTTCTTGGATCACGTATCAGGACATGAATAGTTCGATTCATGTTACGGTAAGCACATTGTTCGGGAACAAGGGCTTGGTGTATGGTGTAGTGACTTTCCCGTCAGCTCAAGTACTAAGAGGTTTTGAGCTCAAATCCTACTGAGCCGAGCCGAGCTAGGCCAACATTTAAATAGGCTAAACCTATTTAAGAAGTTTAATAAACGAGCTAGGTCAACATTTAAATAGGCTAGACCAACATTTAAATAGGCTAGACCTATTTAAGAAGTTTAATAAACGAGCTAGGTCAAAGGTCTATAATAAGCTTACAAATTAAGTTTTGTCTGTCTTATTTATTAAATTTAAAAAGTCTGACCTAATTAATAGCTTATTAAGCCATATTTATTAATTAATAAATATATATTAAATAATATTTTAAATTATATTTATGATATTAAAAAGAAAATATTGTGCACTTTAGCATTGTACATATCTAACACACTATAATTAATAATAATTTCGAATAAAAGTGACTTATTGTACCTCTTTCGACATTACATTTGGTTTTTTTAAATCAAAATTATTAATAATTTTGGCTCATATGTTAAACACTTTTAAGTTTTATAATATATATTAATTGTATAAGTTGGCCTTATAAGCTAACAAGCTAGACCTAATATAAACGAGTTAAGTCTGTTTAAATAAAAATATCAAAATTTAATTTCGAGTCTGGCTTATTTATCTAGAAAGGCGAGCCGAGTAAGGCTCAAAATAGGTCAAGTCACGAGCCGCTCACGAACGGTCCGACTTATTGCCGGCGCTACTTGTTGGGTACTCCAGCATGAGTAATAAATGGTGTGACCCTTTGGAAATTGGAGTCCTACATCACCTGCATGAGCAACGTCATAAGTGCACACTCGAGATTGTGTTTCAATTCCAGCGCCACTCTCTAAAATAGGATATGAGAACGTATTTGTATATATACATTGCTAAATAGATAGAAAAGTGTTTTTTTTTTCTGTAACAAGTTTTCAAAATTAAACACCGATTATTTTATCTTTTTTATCATTTCCTTAGACACTATTTTACGCATCATTTATAAAATTTGTCGTAGTTAAATTATTAGAAAAAAAATTATTGTTCTTTATTTAAAATGATTACTAGATCAAAATCTATTAGAATTCATGTGTTTTAAAAAAACAAAAATTGTTAGCCTATGATTAATTTGATTATATCTTAGAAAGTTATTAATAATTTATTTAATAAGCATAACTTTAAAATTCTATAGTTGGTACCATTCAGGAAGCGCCTTAGCCTCTTGCACCTCCCAAATTTTGACACAATTAATAATATAAATAATTTATAAATAGTATATATCTTTGAATCTGAACTTCAAACTCTAAAATACTAAATCTCAAAAAATTATTATAGATTTGGCATAATTTTATTTTCGTCACAATTTTAACTTTACTATAAATGAGGGAAATATTTTTATTATCTGGATAAAGTAGCGCTTGAATTGGAATCAGATAGACCACGTTAGTTAACTGCTGAATATATAGTAATGAGCGATTGACCATAAGATTTAATTATCTATAATTTCTTTATACTCATTACTTAATTATGCCATATGGAATTAAAATGGTCATTATTTAATGAGTCCTTTAAGGAAAAATATTGTAAGTTCCCAATAATTGTGAATACAATCAAGTAATTGAGAACCCCTCTCTTATTGACTTCTCATATTCCACTATATTTTTTTATTTTTTATCATTTAAAATGTTAAAAAATAGTATGATAATTAATTTACATTAAATATATATATTTTAACATGATGATTATATTTATATTTTTAATGAATCATTTATCCTCTTATTATTTTTTATATTATATTTTTATTTTATTGATTATAAAACAGTAAATT
>LTAE01000560.1:9246-69303 GCA_001647135.1 Pontederia paniculata
TATATATATATAATATGCTCATCCGAATCTACCGTCTTGTCCTCGCAATTTTACTCCACTGAGATCAATCTAAGGGTATGTTTGGATATAAGAGGGGAGGGGAGGGGAAGATAATGGGAGGGAAGGAAATTGAGGGTAAAATTTTTTACCCTTCATTCAACCACAATTTGGGGGTAATCATTTTTAGTTAGTTAGGAGGGGAAAGTGGATTAATTTTTAACTTTCCCCTCCTAAAAATTATTATCCAAACAAGGTTAATTATTACCCTCTCCTTCATTACCCTTCATTACTCTCCATTACTCTCAATCCAAACATAGTGTAAAGGTCTCTTTTGAACCCTTCAAATGGGCAAAAAGATCGCGTTCCGATCATTCCAAAATTTTATTCTCGTCCTCCTCGTCCTCGTCCCTTGTCTTAGCCCGTGCAGTCTCCCAAAAGTCTAAAGCTCGACCCCCACACTACGACGCACCCTTCACACGCTTTGCTTCCCTTGAACCACACGGTTTGGTGCCCATATTTATATATCTGCCGCCACTCCTCCAATCTGCAAGCATCACCTTCCTTCTTCTGCTCTGTCAAAAAACAAGTCACCAAAAACAGCTGCCTCACTTCCTCCTCCTCCTCCCCCTCCTGTTCCATTTTAGGTACAGTTGAATCATGCATGCATGCATAAGGCATTCATTCATTCACCATCTTGCTTGCTTCTTTTTTCAGCATCATTTATTTCTTTTCTCTCTTTCCACTCTGTTTGATTTCTCTTTTGTCTGAAACTTAATTTGATGCTGAATTCTGCAACTCGTGAAAGAAACTGGAGCTGATTGAATTGTCAGCTGCCGAATGCTGAAGAAAAGGTGTTTGATTTCGGAGCTTCAGAAAGTGTTGTTGTTGTTCATGGACTTTGGTGTTGTCGTCTCCTCGTGCGTTTCGTGTTCTGTAGTTTCCTCGCATCCCCCGGACGTTGGTGCCGCCAGGGACGGGTGCCTTTTGGCTTCCGGGCGCATGTTGACTTTTGTTAGATGTTGACCGTAGCAGTGTTTGGATATCGCCGTTTCTTTCAGATCTGACCAAACAGCTGTTTCTTAAATTTCAGCCATTTTTACCACGATACCTTATGCTATGACTAGTCAACGTACCTCTCTTTCGAGTCGTCTTTTTTGCATCTGCCACAATTAGGCCGCCGCCTACTTAAGCGAAGCAAAATTTGTGGCCATCATGAATCATATCATACCATTCTTTCACAACCAAGAACTGTAAAGTTTTTTTTTTTTTTTGGTTTCTAAACCCCTTGGTTTGCCAGCAGCTTTAATTGTTGAGGAAGGTCATCGGCGACCTTGGAGGGAAGAAGCTGCTCGCCGGAAAAGATGGTGTGCAGCGTGTCCGAGAGCGCCATGATCGAGAGATCACTAAGTTTCAGGAACTGGGAGCTCGAAGCTGATGCCCAGACTGGCGAGAACGCCGGGAATCGTCAAGGGGAAGATAGTCGACCGAAGCCCACTTCTGCTGCGAGCACGCTGCGGACAGCGGTCCCGGTGCCTGATCTGATGCTCCCGCAGCGCGTCCCGGATTACTTCTCCTCTCCCAGGCCTTTATCTGAGCTCGACGCTGCAGCTACCAAGCTCCAGAAGGTGTACAAGAGTTACAGAACCAGAAGGACTCTTGCAGACGCTGCAGTCGTTGTTGAGGAACTATGGTTAGTCTCCCAAATCGTTGTTGTCTGTAGGTGGAAAGCATTAGACATATGATTGTGTGGGAGCTGATTCAGATCTCCTTCTCGTCGTCACCTTTGTTTTCAGGTGGAAAGCATTAGACTTTGCATCCCTGAGACATAGTTCCGTGTCGTTCTTCAATGTCGGAAAGCAGGAGACTGCGGTTTCCCGGTGGTCAAGGGCGATGACCAGAGCTGCCAAGGTAATTTCTGCTTAAACTTGTTGCACAGGGAGTTCATCGTGCTGGTAAAGCTTCAATCAATTTGACGTGTATTTGCTCATTTCTCAGGTCGGAAAGGGGTTGTCCAAAGATGAGAAGGCTCAAAAATTAGCTCTGCAACACTGGTTGGAAGCTGTAAGTCCTACCACCTTTAGTTTCATCCCTGCAGAATAATTATTCTAGGCAAATTCAACAACTGAATGATCTGTGCATTCTTTGGTGCAGATTGATCCGCGACACCGGTACGGCCACAATTTGCATTTATATTACGACATCTGGTTCGAGAGCCAGAGCACTCAACCCTTCTTCTACTGGTAAACATGGGAAAACATGAAGCTTTATTCTTAGCTTTTTCTCCTCCTCTCTGAAGCAGTATGACTCATATTGTTTCTGGTGCATGTGAAGGTTGGATGTTGGAGATGGAAGGGAGCAGAGTTTGGATAAGTGCTCGAGAACGAAACTTAATAACCAGTGCATCAAGTACCTTGGACCAGTAAGCATCTTATTGAATCAGATCTCGTCCTATCAATTTCTTAGTTTGTGCATATTATGTTATTAATCATAACTCTGTGTCATCTATGCAGAATGAGAGAGAAGCGTACGAAGTTGTGGTGGAAAACGGGAAGCTGATCTACAAACAATCTGCAGATTTTGTTAACACTAGTGAAGGTTCTAAGTGGATATTTGTTCTCAGCACCTCAAGATCGCTGTATGTTGGGCAGGTACACATCTGAAACAACGACAACAACAGGACCATGCATATATAATATCTGAAATTACGATCTCAATCTTATCTTACGCTGTGTCTTGTCCTAATGAACAGAAGAAGAAAGGTACCTTCCAACACTCAAGCTTTTTAGCAGGGGGTGCCACAACAGCTGCTGGAAGGCTGGTCGCCAAGGAAGGAGAGCTGCAGGTATACATTTCTTCTTGTCCCTGTAAAAATAAGCTGGTAGCTTAATTTGCTTCTTACAGTGATGGAACTTGACCCCTTCTGGCTCATTTCTTCTCCAGGCAATATGGCCATACAGCGGTCACTACCTTCCAACTGAGGAGAACTTTAAGGAGTTCATCAGCTTTCTTCAGGACAACAATGTGGATCTCAGCAACGTCAAGGTATTTTTTAGCTCCAATTGCATCCTGATGGTATATCATCTGCATGCTACGTTGTATCTGAACAACAAGCTTCATGTATGTCCATCCGTGGAGCGCGGCTCTTGACACGTAACATTTTGATCCACAGAGATGCTCCGTTGATGACGACGACTACCCCGGATCGAACAAGGACGACAGTGCGCCGTCGCAGGTTGCGAAGGCCGACGAGGTCGACCCAGTGGCGCCGGAGTCGGCCAAGGAGGCCAGCGACATCGGGGACGTCGCGCAGAAGGCGATCGCGCTCGAGTTCAGCAGGCGCGTGTCGAGCAAGTGGACGTCCGGCACGGGGCCGCGTATCGGGTGCGTCCGGGAGTACTCGGCCGACCTCCAGACGAGGGCGCTCGAGCAGGTGAACCTCTCGCCGAGGGTGGTGCCTTCGCCCGTCGCCGGCAAGGTCCCCATCCCGTCACCCAGGCCGAGCCCCAAGGTCCGGCTCTCGCCGAGGCTCCAGTTCATGGGCATCCCCACGCCCACCATCTCCCTTACCCTTCCCCAGCACAGGAGGCGTTGAGCCCGCCGGTTTGCTGCAAGCTAACAGCGATTCATACACTTTACATTTCTTCAACTTTTTTTTTCATAGTTTTTTTTTTCAAAATTTGTAAGCTGTTCGATGCATTCTTTAGTTCATTGTCGCAAGGATGCTTTTTTGATAAAAAGCTGACAGAAATCTCTTCTGAACATACCACGAGCTCATGGTGATCCATGATGCATGTAAAGGCACTGCTCACGATTCATTAGTTACAGAAATAATACAATATCCTTCCATTTGTTTATTTATCTTTCATCGGAGAAAGAGAAATATATATAATTTGTTGGACGTAAACAAAAAAAATGGTTTGGCCGTTTATACGAATTATATTCATAACTCAAGGCTACATAATTATTTTGTTGATAATTTCCGAGTTCAAAGCTAATTTTATTATCTTTCGATTTGACCAAAATTCACAAAGATGAAGACTACTAAGTTTGAATTTAGTGCTATTGGCATTTTCGTTTCTCAACTTAGAACTCAAAATTATTAATATTTTTAACTCATTATTCAAATTCACCAGTCAATTGTATCATATTTGGGGGGTGTGAATCCCAAGTTCTCAACAACTAATACGAGTTGCTTGAACCTTCGTGTTGTACAAGAACGACCGCGTGGTGTGGCGTCAGGAACGGAAAGGAAACTGCTTGGAAAAGAGCTGATCAACGTCAGGCACATAGTTATGGTGACTAGTAGCTATATGTATATATATGTCGTCTAATGTTCTGTATTTATGGCGTGGAGAGATGTGATATCTTGTATTATATTATGTTTCCTACTTTCCTGTATAGATTTATGTTAAGATTTCATTTGGGGATACAAAATAATACTATTAATCACATCATTCGAAAGACAAGGACTAATATATCCATCATTAATAAAATAAAGTGACAATAATGTTTAGTGTTATATAAACATGACCATATCATGAACTTGGTTTTGTGCACTTTTTTTTATTTATTTCGATATTTTTGTTACCTATAACTTAAAATAATTATTAATAATGTTCAAGATTTACAAAATTTTTCTTTTGAGATTTACAATAATTATCTTTGTCATTTCTAAGATTTGAACATCACAAAAAAGTATGCTTCAGGCAAACACGGATGGTTCAATTATTAGTTTATTTGTGATGTAATCTGGTAAAACCCGAGGTCAGGAAAAGTTGAATCTACCATACAAATGAATAACAAATTGGCAATATTTATTAAATTATTTGGTTTAATTTGTTCATTTATTTTAAATTTGTAGATAATTTATATTATAGACATATATGATCATCTAGATTCTCACTTGAGTGACAGTCTTTTATAATTTTTTCTATCATTCGTCCTTTTGAATTTTACTACAATAAATAATAATAATAATAATAATAATAATAATAATAATAATATATTATTTTATTAATTAGTGTAATTATTATTAACGACTATTATTCATATACTATAAATAACAAATAATGTATTATTAGTTATTGTAATATAATATCAATTTATAATATCTTATTATTTATTATTATTATTTTAAAAAAATTTGTATATCACTTACCTTATATAATTATTTGTTTGGTGTATAAATTTTATAAGTTTAGAATGTTCAAAATAAAGTATATAAATTTGTAAATTTAACTATTTTGTTCAAAAGTATCTTGATAAAATTTATAAATTATTTATTAATTGTTTTATATAATAGAAAAAATAAAAATTGTCAAGCACATAATGTGCCTATAATATGACATGCTGTGAACGCAATCTAGATCGAAGGCAACCTCACAGTTTGCTCTTGAAACGATATGAATGGCAGCACAAAAAGCATTGTCCAACAAAGTCACAATACAGGGACAAGACCGTGTCATGTGCTATTATTACTCCAACATAAAAATGTTCTTGATTATAAAATTTAATCATGACCACAAATTGTCATCCGCATACAAGAACAGAAGTTATTACACACGTACCCGAATCTTTTGATAAATAACAATGCCGACAGAAGGCAGTCGACGTTTGAACACAACATCTGTGTTCTGAAGTGCATCCAGAAAAAATGGCATGACAGTCAGGCTTATCTTGCATTTGGCAACCCAGATGAAAATATATCTAAGCAGGAAATATTGGGGAAAATAGATATCCAGTTGCCTAACTCAGTCGTTTCAGCATGTTGAACGAAGAAAATCTCACCAGTTGGTCAAATTTTATCAGCTGCCAACCACAAAAAGACTTGTTATTCAACTAGCAAAGCGCTTGGGTAAACTCTCTTGTAGCAGAAGCCAGAACCAAGCAAAAACCCATTTTAAGTCCTACATATAGAAAATGAGAAAGTGAGATTGAAACATCTGGCCTTAGGCTTTCAAACATTGTTAATACACAAACTCGCACACACACACACCCACTGTGTGCGCGAAAATAATAATATGCAATAAAAAATGGGTGTGATTAGTAGGGTATGCATACACTATGACCAAACATAATTATATCACACATGACTGCAAAAACATATCGGCATAGTGTATGCATACAAGCATACACTATCCTGATTGCAATACCTAAACTGAATGATTGAGAAACATAAGACAATTCTTTACAAATGGATGGCATACCATATACACTTAAATGGATACACCAAGAAGGCGAGAGATGGTGCTATTAGGTTATCATCAGAAACCATACCAGAACCTGAACCGACAATGACAGATTTTGTTTTCATGCCCCAAAGTTGCAACAAAGTAAAAAGTGAACAAACATACAGAAGATAAAGAAGGCTGCAGCTTCAAACAGAGCACCTAATATGGAAATTTCAAAGCTGAAAGTTGCTGAGCATGAAAATAGAAATGCCTCATCATCAGCCTTTAGACTCTAACAGCCTAAGGCTTGCTAGATGGAAGATTTACATTATAGTTTCAATAACATATAAGCAGCAGGTCTTCTTCACTAGCAAATGCAAAGAGACTAGTCAAATAGAACAAACCTCTTTATCGAGAAAAAGCAATGTCAAATAGCAGTAGATGCCTCTTGCAAATTCTTTCGCCCCTCTGAAATGTTAAAGTAGTCCTGCAACGCTAACATCTTAATAGAGCTGTGCTTCAAGCTTTTGATAGCCTCCACGGTAGCTAATGCACCAGAAACTGTAGTAATTATTGGAATCTTGTAAGCTAGTGCCATCCTCCTAAGCTGTCTCCCATCAATTGAATCCAGGGCATCACCAGAACTTGTTATGACCATAACTTGAATTTCGCCATTTGCTAACATATCACCTGCATGAGGTCTCCCTTCATGCATTTTCAGAACTCTTTCCACTGGTATTCCTTCTAACTCAAGCACACGGGCGGTACCAGAAGTTGCAACTATTCGGAAACCAAGTTCTTGGAAACCCCGAGCAATAGAAGCCAAGTGTGGTTTTGTCAAATCATTTAGACTGAGAAAAGCTGTTCCATCAACTGGAAGCTTTTGTCCAGCAGCTATCTGTGCCTTAGCAAACGCGACAGAGAAGTCATAGTCAATTCCCATTACTTCTCCAGTGCTACGCATCTCTGGCCCAAGAAGCACATCACAACCTTGAAATTTCTCAAACGGGAGCACGGCCTCCTTGACCGAAACATGTTTTGGTATCACCTCTTTTGTGAACCCAAGTTCATGCAAACTCTTCCCTGACATGACAAGAGATGCATATTTTGCAAGAGGATGCCCAATAGCCTTCGAGACAAAAGGCACAGTTCGAGAAGCCCGTGGATTTGCCTCAAGAAGATATACATCACCAGAAGCAGTAATAGCATATTGGCAATTCATGAGACCACAAACATTAAGCCGTTTAGCAAGCTTCGTGGTCCAAAGTCGAATTATGTCCAAGCACTTGCTTGACACGGTCTTTGTCGGAAGCGAACAGGCCGAGTCACCAGAGTGAACACCAGCTTGCTCAATGTGCTCCATAATTCCTCCAATTACCACATTCCCGTTTGTATCAGCTAATGCATCAACATCAATTTCTATAGCATCAATTAGGTATTTATCTATCAGAACAGGTCGCTCAGGATCCACTTCTACAGCAGTTTCCAGGTATTTGACTAGCTTATCATCTGTGTATACAATCTCCATGGCTCGTCCCCCCAAGACATAAGAAGGCCTGACAACAACAGGGTAGCCTATGTCACTTGCAATTGCTAAGGCATCAGATTCACTCTTAGCAATTCCACCTCTAGGTTGTTCAATGTTAAGTTCATTCAGTATCGCATTGAATCTCTCCCTGTCCTCTGCAGCATCAATGGAATCAGGAGTTGTTCCCCAAACTTTAACATGCCCAGTTCCACTGGCAGACACCAACTTTTGCTCTTCTAAATACTTTTGTATAGGAAGGGCAAGCTTCAAAGGAGTTTGGCCTCCAAATTGAATGATTATACCATCAGGGCGTTCCAGGTCAATCACATTTAAGACATCCTCTACTGTCAATGGTTCAAAGTAGAGCCGATCGCTGGTATCGTAATCCGTGGACACAGTCTCAGGATTTGAGTTCATCATAATTGTTTCATAACCATCCTGAAAATGAAAGACAATAACAAAAAATGTTATAAAAATTGAATCAAAGCCATTTGGATTATTTTCAACAAAGAAGTTAATTAAACCATTAACAAAAGCAAAGCAATCTTTATATGCATAGTGGTCTTTAAGATTTAGATTGCCTAACCCCATAAGTAGTGTTAGCAAAAGGGCAAGGTCAAAAGAAAGAGAGAAAACCACAGTTGCATGACAAAGGAAATAGGCGAAAAGAAGAATTTAGAGACTCCATAGTAACACATACCGCCTTAAGGGCAAAAGAGGCATGGCAACAACAATAATCAAACTCGATCCCCTGCCCAATACGATTAGGACCACCTCCAAGTATTAGCACCTTTTTCTTTTGGGTGGGAGCCGATTCACATTCAAAATCATATGATGAGTACATATATGGAGTGTTAGCCTCAAATTCTGCAGCACAGGTGTCAACCCTTTTATATGCAGGAGTAACACCAAGTAATATTCGTTTTTCCCGGACCTCCCTCTCGGAGGACGAAGTTGCATAAGATATCTGCTTGTCACTAAAACCCCTTTTCTTGACCTCATAAAAGTCCTCCTTTTTCAGTTGGTCCAGAGAACGGGATAACAGGAATTGTTCAACATCTACCAGCTGCTTGAGCTCCGCAAGAAACCATTTATCGATGAAGCTAAGCTCATGAATCTCATCAATTTTCATTCCTTTCTTCATTGCTGCATAAACTGCATGGATGCGGTCTGGATTTGGTACACGCAGGCTATACTTCAATTGATCCCAATCCCAGTCAAGTTCCTTAACTGGAGCACAACCCCATCCGGCGTAGCCGCATTCCAGAGAACGGACAGCCTTCTGGAAAGATTCTTGGAAAGTTCTCCCCAATGCCATTGATTCCCCAACAGATTTCATTTGTGTTGTCAACACTGGCTGGGAACCAGGGAACTTCTCGAAAGCAAATCTTGGAATCTGCATTAGAAGATGGTACTCTTCATAAAAATGCTCAATGATAACACCAAAGGAAGACAAATCGTCAGATGAAAACATAAATGAGAACTTGGTTAAGAAAAATAAATATAAATTAGAATTGCAGAGCATCGATCACAAACTTAAAAGACGACCTTTTTCATAGTGTCACAGATAGAGGAAATGTGAAGATTCTGACATATGACAAAAGTAAAACATTCTCCCACGGTTGTCAGCCTCAGCTTGATGTAAATTTAAAACCAACACAATCCATAAAGAAGACTCATTTTCCTCTTCTGGTCATCGTTGTTCGCAAGAATAGGCACTGTAAAGGAAATAGACTCCTATTTTCCAAGCACTGACTTGAAATCAAGCTAAGATAACTAACAATGCTGTATTGATGCAAAGAACCATGCACAAAGGGTGAGATAAAAGAAGACGAGGAGAAACCTACCTTGGTCACCACATAGTCAATTGATGGCTCGAAACTAGCAGGTGTCTTTTTCGTGATATCATTTGGTATTTGATCAAGTGTATAGCCAACAGATAATTTTGCAGCCATCTTGGCAATGGGGAACCCAGTGGCCTTCGATGCCAAAGCAGACGACCTTGATACCCTAGGATTCATCTCAATGACCATGACCTCCCCATCTGCCGGGTTCACAGCAAACTGCACATTTGAGCCCCCACATTCTACGCCAATTTCCCTGATGATGGCTACTGAGTAATCCCTGAGCCGCTGATACTCCTTATCGGTGAGTGTCTGAGCAGGTGCCACCGTGATGGAGTCGCCCGTGTGGACGCCCATCGGATCAATGTTCTCGATGGAGCAGATGATCACCACATTGTCCGCGAGATCTCGCATAACCTCGAGCTCGTACTCCTTCCAACCAAGGAGAGACTTTTCAACAAGCACCTGGGAGGTAAGGCTGGCGGAGAGGCCCGAGCGGCAAATATCCTCAAACTCCTCAACGTTGTAGGCAATGCCTCCCCCGGTACCGCCCAAGGTGAAGGCCGGGCGGATGATGAGGGGGAAGGAGCCGATCTCGTCTGCAATGGAGAAGCACTCGTCCAAGGTCGTCCCTATACCCGAGGGAGGAGTTTTGAGGCCAATCCGGTCCATGGCGCGCTTGAAGAGCTCACGGTCCTCAGCGGCCCTGATGGCGTCGAGCTTGGCGCCGATGAGCTCGAACGATTGGCCGGAGGGAGGCGGCGACAAGGGAAGGAAGCGAGGGCATGGTTGGGGCAGAAGGGGAGCAAGGCGGGGGACGGCGAGCGGATCCTGGCGGTGGAGAGAGCCATCGTCGTCGGCGGCGGCGGCGGCGGCGTTGCCGGAGCCGCGCGGGAGAGAGGAGGAAGAGGGTTTGCTGAGTGAAAGCGGGCGATCTTTGTCTCCTATTTTAGGAGGGTTATGGACATTTTTTTTATACATGCGAGTGTGTGTAGGGTTTAGTGGTACGAAAGAAGTGCCAGAACCTGGTCGATTCTTGCCACGTGTAACATATGTTATGATCGGAAGGTCGATATTAGTCGATGGCCGGATGTTGTGGAATGAACTGTGGGACCCAAGTTGAGGAAATGTACGGGGTGCATCTTTGGGGTCACAGGTTTTGGTGCACTTTGTGAAGCATTAGGATAGAGTTGCAAATCTCAAAAGATTCCTGGAGCCTCGAGTCAATCCGACATTACTACCAATACCTAAATGATGTTATTTAATGTAGCTTTTTCATTAAAAATTTTGACAGATAAATTAAAATAAAAGTATATAAGCTTTATTAATTAATAATTGAAATTTATTGTAAAATAAATAATTAAATAAAAATATAATACCAGTAATTCTTAAAATGTAAGCTTATCAAAAAATTAGTTTTTTTTATATTTATATTTTGAACATTCACTCTCATCATGATTTTTTTATTTAATTCAACATATAAATAGTAAAAAAATAACATACGAGCTCGAGATTTGAATTTAAGATATTTGTCTAATCAACCATTCTAAAATTTATAACATTATTTTATATTTATATTTTTAATATTTTTGCAATTTCCTTTGTCTCAAATTTTTTAATCATCCAAATTATGGTTTTTTTTTAAATTTTTTTATTCGGTTGTTTCAATTGAATAATAAGTTGAACCTTAGAATAAAATTATTCTCGTTTATCGTATCAAATTATACTAGTCTACCATTTTGGATTCTAAAATTTGCACACACAAAAATGTTGACAGATAATATTAGAGTAAGAAGTGCATATAGTGTTAACTGAGAACATATTTGGATATATTATATAGTTGGATGATGATTGCTGAATTAATTATCTGAAATAAAGAAAATATACATTGATAAACTTCTTCATATTTACGTAAGGAAAAGAAGAAAAAGATGATTACGTTGATGATGAGAAATGTGGTGACAGTGAGAGGCCAACTACGGCATAATAATAATGCATATATGACTCGGGACCATTTTCTGGCGTGGTGACCATCAGCGTCTTGTATTGGAACATAGTCGCTTAATCATCATCCCCATCATGAATAAGTGGTCGCTCATATATATACATAGGTTAGTTACCACTACTGAAACATTTACAAATGTATAATCTTGAACGAAATTTGACAAAATAAGTTAAGTGACAAGTCAGAAAGTAGAATATATAATTAATGAAGAATTAAAAGAAACTAATCGTAATTTTTTTAGTAACATGAAGTATGCATGTGATCTTCATTCGTGAGATATTAACATTACGTTTATAAGTTTTTTTTTCATATTAAGCTCGTGATTTATAAAAGAGAAAAAAACTTTTCAATGAGAGAAAAATAAGAAAAAATATTTTATAGGTAATGATTGAAGGATCTTTTTTTGGCGTGCATGTGCTGGCTCTCAAATTTGATAAAATATAATTTTAAAATGTGGGATAGTTGATAGAATTTTGTTTGAATCAATACTCCATTTGGTCGATTGGTAAAAAATGTGGGATAGTTGATAGAAATTTGATAATATAAAATTTTAAAATGTGGGATAGTTGATACAAAATTCTATAACCTATATAATTAGGAGTTGAGTATTCATTTTTTATGTATCATTTTTTCCTCTCATATAAAACATACTTCGCTCAATATTTAAATATAATATTTTATATTTTTATTTATAGTATTTGTTTATGTATTTCCTATCAACATAAATTGTTTTGAATTGTTTATTTTTATTATTTTACATTGCATCTTGTATATAATAATATTTGTTTAGAAAATAATAAGCAAATCAGTAATTGTGTTATAGTAAATAAATCTTATGCATATATAACATTATTTTTAAGTGCATATTTATTTATATTATTTTATAATTATTAATTAGTCCAATCGTCATATTCATCAAATACTTTTTGTTAAATTTAATAAAAAACACTATATGCTATTAGTTAATATTTAATCATTATCTGCTTAATGTCTAACTACTATCACCTATCTCCTATATATTTTCAAATAAAATTTTAATGTTTAGGGTTTAAACTACTAGGTGGTAAAATATATGATAAGTATTAGTGTTGATAAGTATTTTAAGTGCCAAAAGTTATTTTTTTTAAGAAAAAAGTAATTATATATTTTGAAAAAAGTGTTGACAATGTAATAATAATAATAATATTTGATAAGTTTTTAAGTGCTGAACTTTATTCTAAACTATAAATAATTACATGTTTGGATAAAATTGTTGATAATAATAATAAGTAGTTGTAATATTTATTTAAATAAATATTGATTAAGATACTCTGACAATCATATAATAATAATAATAATAATATAGATAAAAGAGTAATATAGTTGGTTAAAAAAATAAGTCAATAATTTTAAAAATAAGAAGTGGGGACTCTGCTTATTTTTTAAAAAAATAAGATACACTTAAGAACAACTTCAATTACAACTTATATCTTGTTCTTAATTTGGGTTTGTTCTTCATCATGAAGATACAATCCATGATGATAATATAAGGACAATAGTTAAATAGTCCATTACAAACTAGGAAGACTTGTTTTAACCAAATTTTACAAAAATAATTCATAGGAGATACACAAACAACTTACCCAAAATATAAATCTCAATTATATCACCTTATTTCCTTTTTAACTTCTCAAGTTTTCCTTTATTCTTTCTTCTCATCACCTTGGTATCAAGCTTCATATGGATAATGATAGCGAGCACATGGTTAAAGTAAAAATATTGAAGTATATATACTCATAATACCGACTGAAAGTCGGTAGAAAATATTACCACTATACCCTTGTAAATATCATTATACATATGATATCATTACCACTATACCCTTGTCAAAATTATTATTTACATGTGATATGTGACTACCCAAATCTCATCCCCAATTTATCTCCAAACATAACTCAGATTTTATCCCCTCATAAATTTAATTTCCTCGGATTTATTTCCTCCAAATATATTTCCATAATTAGGATATCAAAGATTTTATCTCTTCAGATTTTATCTCTTCAGATTTTATCTATCAAAAATTTAATCTCCTCAGATTTTATCTTCCAAGAAAGTTAATCACATCAGATTTTATTTCCCCAAAAAGATATTTCCTTATCTATGAAGAAGGAAACAGAATTTAAATTTCGAAATTTATTATTAAATCAGAAACAAATTCAAATTTGCCTTCAAAACCTGGACTCCTAAACTATAAATTTATCCCATCGGAAATATTGTTCATTTTTCCCTAGTCGGCCCTAGCTTTCTTCTTCTCCCTTGCCCCTTACCCAAAGGTCTCAAGGTAAGGCTGAAAAACTCTATCTTCTTTGATGATTGATCATCTCCTAACTAGGAAAAGTTGTAGGAGAAGAATCGTTGTAGAGGAACAACGAGAACGCACGAAGAAATCGGCACAAAAGCTTAGGCCTTAAGGTGTATACTGTGGCGGATCACTAGTAAATTTAAATTTCATATTCATTGATCATGTATAGGGCTTTTCTCCAAATTTTTCTATGATTCCTTGATTATACCATTCATGGTTTTGATCGTGTTTTCATCACTTTTATTCATGCCCTATTTCCAATTTCGAAGTTGATTAATCATGCATCCAAAACCTAGAGTTTTGAATCCATTTTTCATCAAAAATCGTATGCTTTCTATGGTTTTCACAACGTAATCGATCGGCTAGAAGCGCATCGGATTTTCTTTATCGTCACGGTCGTGATCTAATTTAACGGCCCGTGAAGACCGTGTTCACGGTCATGACAACCCTATCACGACCCGTGATGGACGTCTCACGGTCGTGACGCCCATGTCACGACCCGTGAGATTTCGTCCAGACCTGAAAATCGTTCGACATCCGACCGTGACATCGGAATCACGATCGTGATGACCGACTTCACGATCGTGACACAGGTCACGACCCGTAAACCATACGGTCGCGACGCCCCTATCACGGCCCGTGATCAGTATGCGTACCGCGTCGGGGTCGCGATCGTGAAACCCTCGCGCTCGTGATTGTCGTACGAGTGACTTACGACCCGTGATGCTCTATCACGGCCGGTAACCACCATAGCTGAATGGCAGTTTCATGGATTGTAACTATTTCCCGTCACAGTCGTGACACGAGTCACGGCCCGTGACCGCGAAGAGAAACCCTGATGGTTCACGGGACGTGATTTTCCCTCATGACCCGTGACACTTGTTGTCACGGCCGTGACAGACTTCACGGCCCGTAAACCCTAAGTCAACCTGACGTCTCACGAGGCGTGATGTCCTGTCACGACCCGTGACATGCTTAACCTAGGTCATTTTCTCTCTATTTCTCACTATTATAAAATGGATAAGCTATAGATATTTTTTCACTGTTGTACCATACTTATATTATATCATTTAATGCTACGTTAAGGACATATACTAGATATTACGTAAGGGTAACAAGACTAAAGATTATAGTTGTCATGTGTACCGTTGGAAGCTACCGTTGATTGTTATATCGTCAGGGGCTGGTGGCCTAGCTACAACTTCCCCACTTTGCTCCTGTTACTTGGAGAGCTCTCCTCCCTGTAACAAAGAGGATACTCGAGCATCCTCCTCACTTGATGGGAATCTTGTTGTTGTCACGGCTGCTACCCCTGTTGACTTTTATTATTTATCATGACAACTCAGATGATAGATTTCTACCGGATCGTATAGCTATGTACTGTTTGGCTTTATGCTTTATGAGCTCTGTATAGAATGAACCTAAAGACACATGAAATTATTAATGGGACAAGTCTAACCTGATCACCTATATATCACCTAGACTATTACTATGAAAATAGGACTGTGTTGTAAAATGAGTCACCCACAGATTGAGAAAAGATAATAGAAGAGGTGCATTAAATTAGGAATTCATCCTTCATTCCTACCGATCGAATCGGAAGTCTTATCGGATTGCAAATATCATATTGTACTCTATTATTGATCTTATTGTTATATAAGAAGATAGTCTTATCGGATCGAATGTGAAAAGAGCATTATTGATCTTCATGATTCAGCTTCTTATATAATCTCATTTATTCTAAGCTTATTTTTAAAGCTATCTCATTGCTGATCATATATTGTTATACCGGATTACTCCAACTCTTATCATTGTCCTTGTCTTTGGGAACCCTTTGGATAATATTATTGATATCATTCTATATTGTTTATTATTAGATTTTTATCTACTTGTGTCTTACACACTGGGCGTAATTGCTCATGGAATACTGCTTTTCCTGTATAATCATACAGGTAACCAGTTCTACAATGGATGATAGTGCTGGTGACTATGGACTTGCTCGTGATGAAGCTGATGCTATGCACATGACATGGTCTTAGTGTCATCCTTAGAGTCATTAGACACTATTTATATTGTTCAGACTTCCGCATTTACTTTATTGGATATTATTTTTAATTGATTAAAGTCTTCCGCTTTTATAAAATTTTTATTGACTGGTCAACATAGTCAAATTATTAGTTAAAGGATTGCATCATCGTCGCATCTCCAAGTCCATATTTTGCCACGTGGCGGAGTGTGGATTTGGGGGTGTTAAAATAATGGTATCAGAGTCTTACGTTAGGATTCTCTTGACATCCTATACCGGATAGTGACCCTATTGAGTCTAAAGTCATGTGCAAAAGTACCACGAGCAGTCACTGCACCATCCACAACAATGTAAGTAAGACATTATCTTTTCAGTGAATTTTGAATCGTTATTGACTATCGACTTCTTTTATGCATTGAATATAGTATCCTCCATAGGCATGCAACAAGTCAGTATGGGTGAGATCAAGATTCCCAGAATAGTGTGACTAATGTGATCAAGGATTGAAATATAAAGATTTATTATCTTGTCAATGATGAAATAGATATGACAAATGAATCCTAAGAAATAGTTCTTATAGAAATTAAAGTTATCTGGATAAAAGATATTGATATGATGTCACAACATATCAACTAGTGATATAACTTGATTCCTAAGAAGATTATTTAGGGACATGAGAAATCAAGAATGATTGTTGAAGAGCAAAAAATAAATGAGATCATTGTGAAAGTAGATGAATAAATATATGAGTATTGCAATGTTTGATGAACAAAATATTGATTGGAAGTTAGATTGTGCAATTATAAATTTTTAAAATGATTGGATGATTATAAATTTTAAGGATGTGCTTATATGATTCAATATGTGATGAGACTAAGGAAGAAATTAATTGTTGCAGTCCACAAATTATTGAGATTGATATTAGTGTTATAACAGAGTAACCAATTATGATATACAACATGATTCTCAATAATGAAGGAAGCGCTAATAGTCTCACATCATAAAATACTTATGATAGTTATGTTACCACTCTTTCAATTGACAATGTTAGAGTACTATCTCTAATGACCATTGTGGTCCAAAGGATGATTCATAAGAATGAATGGATGAAAAGAATACAATGAGACATGATTTAATCGATCGGATTGATGAGACCTATATAGGTCAACATCTTGCTAGCATCATAACTGTGGCATTATATGTATGAACCAAGACAATATTATTTAAGGCAAAAGACATTGAAAGACACATATATAAATGAGAGTGTGCGTGCCTTGATTGAATTGACTATCAATAATTAAAGTTTCATGTAAGAATATATACTGGACAAATTTTCCCTATCCAAACACCATGTATAAGGTATGAACAGTTAGATATAAATTCTAACTTCTATAAGATCAAGAAACATCCAGAGTTAAAGTGCAAAAGAAATTATGATCACTGTAGATCTTGTGCATTTACCTTAAAAAGTTATATGAAAGTAAAAATCCTTATCCATATATGTTACTCAAACTACTACTTCTACAACATACATGAGTACATGCCTTGATCCTATACCCAAAAGAATTGGGATGTGTGTCATGTTACCTAAGTATCTATCCTATTAAGAATGTATGAAGAGGAGGATGATCACATGATATGCAAGTATTGATTAGGCTTGGAGAGATTAAAGGATAATTGAGTACAATGATTAGGATGATTGAGCATTGACTAAGGAGATATATATTTCAAACTATCATAGAAGAGGTTTAAGTTGATTAGTATCATGATGCATATGAAAACAATCATGAATGACAGAAATCAATGATAGACAAGTTTAATATAGCAAGAGAAGTGTTGATGAATGCTATGATTAATAATGTAATAGAAATGGAAATTAAAATATTGATTATTTTGTATAACAATATTTTTAAGGGGGTTATTCACTACTTGACATCAGATACATTCATTGAGTATTAGAATTTGATGAATTGAATGAAAGAAATTGTACCTATAATCTTTTAGGAGATTAACATGATTAATGTCTTCGAGGAATACAAGATCTAATGAAATGATATTGTCATAATTATTGAGTGATTAGAAAAACATGATTATACATAAGGATCATACGACTGAGTCAAAAACTTATAATGATCAATAAGGAGTTATCGCGGAGAATGGAAAATAGAAATGATTTTAGTAATGGATTTTGGAAGTGAGGAGGATTGATATATAATTGATGACACAAACACATGGAGTCTAAAGAGAAGTATTTGTGAAATGATTAAATTGTAAGAATGATTGAGTAGTGATGAAATATATTAAAGATAAAAGATTGAAAGTGAACCTATTGGTGGGATCTCTACTCTATACCTCCAAATTCGAGAACGAATTTAATTTTTAAGGAGGTTATTATGTAACTACCCAAATCTCATCCCCAATTTATCTTCAAACCTAACTCAGATTTTATTCCCTCATAAATTTAATCTCCTCGGATTTATTTCCTCCAAATATATTTTCATAATTAGGATATCAAAGATTTTATCTCCTCATATTTATCTTTCATAACTTTAATCTCCTCAGATTTTATCTTCCAAGAAAGTTAATCACATCAGATTTTATTTCCCGAAAAAGATATTTCCTTATCTATGAAGAAGGAAACAAAATTTGAATTTCGAAATTTATTATTAAATCTGAAACAAATTCAGATTTGCCTTCAAAACCTGAACTCCTAAACTATAAATTTATCCCCTCGGAAATATTGTTCTCTTTTCCCTAGTCGGCCCTAGCTTTCTTCTTCTCCCTGTGCCCCTTACCCAAAGGTCTCAAGGTAAGGCTGAAAAACTCTATCTTCTGTGATGATTGATCATCTCCTAACTAGGGAAAGTTGTAGGAGAAGAATCGTTGTAGAGGAATAACGAGAACGCGCAAAGAAATCGACACAAAACTTAGGCCTTAAGGTGTGTACCGTGGCGGATCACTAGTAAATTTAAATTCCAGATTCATTGATCATGTATAGGGCTTTTCTCCAAATTTTTCTATGATTCTTTGATTATACCGTTCATGGTTTTGATCGTGTTTTCATCACTTTTATTCATGCCTTATTTCCTATTTCGAAGTTGATTAATCATGCATCCAAAACCTAGAGTTTTGAGTCCCTTTTTCATAAAAAATCGTATGCTTTCTATGGTTTTCATAACGTAATCGATCGACTGGAAGCGCATCATATTTTTTCTATCGTCACGGTCGTGATCTAATTTAACGGCCCATGAAGACCGTGTTCACGGTCGTGACAACCCTGTCACGACCCGTGACAGACATCTCACGGTCGTGACGCCCATGTCACGACCCGTTAGATTTCGTCTAGACCCAAAAACTGTTCGGCATCCGACCGTGTCATCGAAGTCATGATCGTGATGACCGACTTCACGGTCGTGACACAGGTCACGACCCGTAAACCATACGATCACGGTCGTGGCGCCCCTATCACGGCCCGTGACCGGTATGCGTATCGCGTCGGGGTCGCGATCATGAAACCCTCGCGATCGTGATTGTCGTACGGGTGACTTACGGCCCATGATGCCCTATCACGGCCCGTAATCACCACAGCTGAATGGCAGTTCCACGGATTGTAGCTATTTTCCGTGACGGTCGTGACACGAGTCACGACCCGTGATTGCGAAGAGAAACCCTGATGGTTCAGGGGACATGATGTTCTCTCACGACCCGTGACACTTGTTGTTACGGTCGTGACAGACTTCACGGCCCGTAAACCCTAAGTCAACCTAACGTCTCACGGGGCGTGATGTCCTATCACGATCCGTGACACTTTTTGTCACGGCCGTGACTCCGATATCACGGCCCGTGATGTGCTTAACCTAGATTATTTTCTCTCTATTTCTCATCGTTATAAAATGGATAAATTGTATATAATGTTCCACTATTGTACCCTACTTATATTATATAATTTAATGCTACGTTAAGGACATATACTAGATATCACGTAAGGATAACAAGACTAAATATTATAGTTGTCATATGTACCGTTGGGAGCTACCGTTGATTGTTATATCGTTAGGGGCTGGTGGCCTAGCTGCAGCTTCCCCACTTTGCTTATGTTACTTGGAGAGCTCTCCTCCCTCTAACAAAGAGGATACTCGAGCACCTCCCCCAATTGATGGGCATCCTGTTGTTGTCATGGTTGGTACCCCGTTGACCTTTATTATTTAAAATGACAACTCAGATGATAGATTTTTATCGGATCGTATGAGCTCTGTACCATTTGGCTTTATGTTTTATGAGCTATGTACTGAATGAACCTAAAGACACATGAAATTATTAATGGGACAAATCTAACCTAATCATCTATATATCACCTAGACTATTACTGCGAAAATAGGACTGTGTTGTAAAATGAGCCACCCACATATTGGGAAAAGATAATAGAGAAGGTGCATTAAATTAGGAGTTCATCATTCATTCATATTGATCGAATCGGAAGTCTTATCGGATTGCAAATATCATATTGTACTCTATTATTGATCTTATTGTTATACAGGAAGATAGTCTTATCAGATCGGATGTGAAAAGAGCATTATTGATCTTCATGATTCAGCTTCTTATATATTCTCATTTATTCTTAGCTTATTTTTAAAGCTATCTCATTGTTGATCATATATTGTTATACCGGATTGTTCCAACTCTTATCATTGTCCTTATCTTTGGGAACCCTTTGGAGAATATTATTGATATTATTTTATATTGTTTATTATTAGATTTTTATCTACTTGTGATGCACATGTTGGAGTTTGAGTCTTATTCTTAGTTTTTCTCTTCTTGAGTAGTAATAAGCTCTTAGACTATAACAGAGCAGTTATTTTATGTTGGGTCCAGACTATGTCAGATTTGTTTAAGTCTTCCACACTTTATTGTTGGATCTTTTCATTTGAATTAGTAAAGTCTTCCGTAAATAGTTTTTATTTTTATTTGACCAGTCAATATTGTCAAAGTTTTGGTAAAGGATTGTATCGACGTGGCACTCCCAAGTCCATGTTTTGTCATCTAGCAGGGTGTGAGTTTGAAGGTGTTACATGATATCATTTAAGTATATTATTCATTTACTTAAGACATTACATGTAAATAAGAAATTATCCTTATTTGAATTTATTTTTTTTAAATATATAAAATTAAATTTCATAGGATTCAAAATTCGAATTTTCGCGCTAAGAACAAAAATGACAATTTTTCAGCATTTTTGTTTTTGTACCCTCCTTTAACCTAACTAAAACTTATCCTAAAATTTATTAAAAATCACATTTATCATAATTTAATATAGAGGAATAATTATCGAGATTTTTTTCCATAATTTAATATTTTTAAAAATAATATTTCACGCCTTTGACTAAATTCGAGCATTTTCGGCCACCAACAATTGAAGTTAAAGCATTTGCCTTAACATATATGTCACAATACATATCAATCATCTAATAAAAATACTCATGCAATATCGTCTAGACTAAGTGATGTATATTACAATTTTGAGTCGTTGGTCATTATAGTTTGAATTGAAGGTGAAATATATTAATACCACCTTGTCGCGTACTTGGTGTCGGATTCGGTGCATGACAATATACCTTTGTTCAGTGAGAGCTGAAACAAAATAAATTATGCAAATAAAGTGATTATCATGACATAGGATATTAAAGAAATAGTACCAATAAAGGTACTGCATGGTGTCATTATCTTGCCACTTAATGGAATAATTAAGTTGATGGCATATAGTTAGACGGGGTAATATTTGGAACGAAGTCTCCAAAATTTGAAGAGTTCAAGAAGAAGTTTATATTTTGAAGCACTAGTTGAAGAAGCATGTGAAGCATGATATACTTGCAAAAAAAATTAGCCAAAAATAAGGATTCACGGATAGTGAGATGCATCTTCAGTGAGTTCCATACAAATAATGAGAGTGTTAATAATCAATTATCAAAGTATTTAGTGGGAGATGTTGTTAGTGATTGTTTCGTCATCGAAATAGCGAGGCACGATTTTGGGATGGGATCAAAAGAGAATAATGATATTGTTGACAATAATATCATGACATTAATTGATAATTAGACATGTGATTAATGGTTGTTTTGGGTGGGTGCTGAAAGACGGACATCAATTCGAAATCACCCTTATAAGCTTTGCCGAATCTTCGATGGAAACACACGGATGGTGGGCGTCACAAATAGAAAACAACATTTTCTTTGTTTTCCTCTATCTATCAAAAGATAAGAATTTCAAAAGATTTAATAATTTAAGTACTTCTAATTTGAATTAACAATATATATTATTGTTTAATGCCTGATCATATAGGATTATTGATTTAGAAATCAAAAGATCAATTAACCAATTGCCCTAGTTGGTGTCGACCTAAAACTAATTGGAGTTGACGGACTTAACTCATTCAAAGGAGTCATTGTATACCTTGAATTTATGAAATTATACGAGCTAATTGTTATCTTACTAAAAGTTTGAACCATTAGTATAAACTTTTTTTTATACTTTTCATTTATATTATTAACCCATATGAAGTGCTGAAAAAGTTTTGTTTTAATCAAACCCAACACGATGTGAAAGTTGGAACTATAGGATGAGGAAGAACCAAAGATTGTGCTAGTAGTTCACCGAATGACATTAAATAACCTCAAAGTTTCTTGATCACCTTTAAAATTAATTTAGAAATAAATACATATTATATTGACCAAACATTGTACGCACGCACGTACGTACGTACGTACGTACGTACGTACGTATGTATGTATGTATGTATAGCTAATTATATACTCTTTTAATAACTACAATTTCTTGAATTAATAATAAAATATAATATATTATTTAATTACTAAATAATAAGTTTATATTTGATATAATTAAATAGTTTATACACTATATATATATATATATATATATATATATATATATACGTATAATTGTTATAACTTCCTCATCTTCGAATCCCTCCCCGATTAAGTTATACTTTAGGTGAAAAAATAAGTCATAAATAATTATGACATAAAAAATTGCTCAATACTAAAATGAATGAAATAATTAGCTTGACCTTCTCATTTTCTGAAGACAAACACATTTTATCCTTAACATATGCTAACAAACAGGAACAAGGGTGTGCCAAACTTGAATATTAAGGGATTTTGAATTTGATTTCCACTAGTGAGACTTATATCCTTTTATTTTTAGTTTTTTTTCTTGATACCAGGACATGGTCGAAAAGAAAAAGCATATGCTAACAAACACAAAATAATCATTCATTGATCTTTATAATTTTAAAATGACTTAATAATAAAAAATATTATCCATAAAATAACATACAAGTTGAGCAAAGTCGCACAAATAACAGACCAGAAGAATTATATTGAAAATAGTATATTTTCATCCTTGGATGGAAACGTGGAAGAGCCGTTAACATGATGGAACTAATAATATAAATCATACGAATGACGATATAATAAACAATAAAAAAACTTAAGTTAAAATTATTATATATAAAAAAAACATCTAAGCTTTTTCTATAAGAATGCATCATTATACAATAGATAAGCTTTAGACATTTGAGTTATTTGAGAGATCAAAACATGATAAATAAAAAAAATGAAGACTAAGTTAGCAGATATCATACAATAAAATGTCATACAAATAAGGAGTAATTAGTTTTATGGAGAAATTGTCATGAAATTGAGAATAATGAAGTGGCAATACATATGAAATGAAAAGATTGGCATGCTCCCACTAATTTCTCGATGCGCTAAGCTTCCATTCATTACAAATAATAATATGCTAAGAAAAGGTTATTTGTGAATTTTAAATTAACACATAATTGGAATGTTATCTAGATGAATTTTGAATCAATATATAATTCAAAATATCCATATTATATGTTTTTAATGATATACAATTTAGTAACACTGAAATATCTAACTTGTGATATGTCAAATTATTTTTAATTTTACCATGTCAATAATGATTAAAATTGGAGCACTTCCATCTGTGGTACCAATTAAGTAACCGCGAACCATCCTTTGCTCCGATACCAAATTAAAAAAAATTGTTATAATTATTATTGCTAACTAACTTTATTTTTAGAGGCTACGTCGACAATGCACCAAACCATTTCATATGGAATATTGTAAACATATATTTTTGTGTTGCATGTATAAGATTATCATGTTTAACCTTTTAAGCCACCCAATCATTTAATTAATAATTTCTATTCAAATAATCAAATCAAATTATCTGTTTCAATTTTGATTTGGGTAATAGATACAAATGTTTTTCTTAATTGATAATTATTTAGTCATTTCAAATAACCAACTAAAATCGATTAATAATCCAAATTGGCCTATAAGTAAAATGAAACAAAATTCTTATTTATTAGGTTATTCAATAATTAATATCCATAATATTTTTTATACAATTTTTATATATTATTTAATAAATAATATCCTTTTGTCTCCAACGTATCACAATAATTTGTTTATTATGTACATTTTTGAATCAAGATATCTTTCATTTAATCTTGTTTCAATCCAACTATTTATTACTTTAATTTAACTGACATCACTCACTCATCTTTCACCCTATTCTCCATAATATCAGAGTACAAATAAAGCATTAGACTAATAACTTATAAGTTCAAAAAATGGGAGGAGTCCCCACTTCTTATTTTTAAAATTATTGACTTATTTTTTTAACCAACTATATTACTCTTTTATCCATATTTTTTTTAATATTATTATTTGACTGCAAGGATATATTAATTAATATTTATTTTAATAAACATTACAACTACTTATTATTATTATTATCAATACTTTTACCCAAACATATAAATATTTATATTTTAAAAGAATTTCAGCATATAAAATATTTATCGATATTAATGCTTATATGATATTTTCTTTACCAGCTAAGTTAAATAGACACTTAATCTAAAAATTTAGACCGGATAATGTGTAGATTTGATTACTCAACCAAATTATCCGTTCGCTCACCTCTACATACGTCACCCAGTGAAATAACATTGACGAATACGACATTATAATATTTATGCCTTAGTCCTAAAAAATCCATATATGTCTTATATTGTATATTGATCACATTCAGTGTAGTATAATTGGATTAACTAACTATTTCATTATAAGTTTTCATGAGGCATTTAATTTCACAAAGTAATTAATTTATTTGTAATAACCAAAAACCAACATGTGGGCCCCATCACTTTCCACTTTGAAATCACACCATTGGACCCCATTTTTCACTCAAATGCAAGTATAAAATCTCATTTTCTGAGTGTCTTTCTCTCTCATCCAAAATTTTCCATCTCTAAGCCTTGTTTGCATCACCAAATGTTCAAGAGAAGAATATCAACTTGTGAAATCTGCTGTAGATGGTGAAGGTGATGGCTTGAGAGAGAAGAAGAAGACAAGAAGGAGAAGGAAGAGGAACGCGATAGCAAAAGATTAAACTTCCAAATAGGTATGAAAGGGGATATCATAATCCCTCTTATTTAATTTTTATAAAGTAGATAGAGGATTAGGGTAATTGTGATTGTTCTGCAAAAAGGGATTTATGAACTCATAGGTATGTTATGATGATATTAATGAATAGCAACATATTATGAGTCTTTCCAGATTTTGTAGGTTATTTTTGGAGACCATTTTGACTAGGCTACAGTTGTTCAAAAATCATGAATAATATATCAACACGTAGATGTTAAAGTCTAGTTTGCCCAACAATTGATTTTACTCCAATCTGAATTGTATTGTAGCATTTATGGCCAAAATACTAAGTTACTATCAATCTGTCCCGAACCCTATCATGACGGAATTGTAAAATAGGAATAAGGAATATGTGGAGCAGATTCAGCTCCACATATATGGATCGCCATCAGATCTATAATGAAGGGCTCAGATCAACACATGGGGCCCTTCATTTTAAATGAAAGTAACAATCTGAGTCCTTCATTATAGATTTGATGACGATCCATACATGTGGAGCTGAATCTGCTCCACATATTCCTTAACCCCTTATAAAATACATAGTAAATTTGAAATATAAGATTACGGGTTGTTTAGATTGAAGATATATGCTGGAGTGTAGCTTCAAATAGAGTTGGTTTCATATAATTCAGAGTTGTATAATCAGAGTTACGAATTTTGGATTAACAAAGTGTCAAACTATGCTATAGGCTGAAAAATGAATATGTGCTAGATGATATTACTTAAGTAATTGATAATTGATGCTAGGATTGTTAAAACCATGAATAAGCAACAAATCAAGGAGGAGGAGAAGAAGAAGCACCATATTTACAAAGAAGAAGCAAAAGAAAAAAAAAGAGGAGAATGAGGGCAAGCTAAAAATAGGTATGTAAAGGGGATCATCTCCTTCTATTCATGTTTTAAATGTTCATTTGATTGTAAATGATCTCATGAAGGAGGAAGAATTAGGACAAGTTCAGATTTTAAAGTTTAAATCTCATTGTATATGAAAGTCAAATGATGCATGTAAGTACATCTCAGGTTATGTGAAAAATACATAATGCATGTTAGGTGTTTGATGAAATGTGTATATGCAATGGGGACCTTTTCTCCACTAATCTTCATGATCTAAAGTGGACGTTAAAGCTGATTTTTAATAATACCATAAAAGGAGAAAGAATAATTAGGTTCAAGGTTAAGATGCATGTCTCGGGTTTATGTTAAACTCATTTCTATACAAGAACTATAGATTGCTCATGTATTATATGTTATGATTTGGTGCTATGCAATGTATGAAATGTTTAAAATGTTCAATTTCATGATAGAAATGACCTAGGACCCATAACACGTGAACCTAGGGCGAACCGGCAATCTTCGTATAAGAAAGTAAAAGGAAAAATCGGAGGGGAGCCCGATACGACCGTATTGGCTAGTACGGTTTGTCCGAAATCCTTTCGGATAGAAGGATACAGTCGAATGAATTGACTGTAATGGTCAATATGGGTAGGCCGTATTGATCAATACGGGTCATACTGGTCAATACTGTCAGGGTGTATTATCCAATACGAACAATTCACTCTTGATGTGTAACACTTCGTATTTTTTGGTCTTTAAGATCTATTTATTCCTACGCATACGTATCTAAGAAGAAAGATAGATGTTCACCCTTTTTCTCTCATGAAACTAAGTATGTTAAATATGATGATGTGATATTTGACGATAACCTAGATTTGAATTGTATGCTCAGCCGTAACTAAATTAAAAGATGAACAATTGATGCTTGTTTACTGCTTGATGTATTGTAATTAAAAGATGGATTAAGACAAGTCTAAGCACACCTAAAGAAGAAGATGTGAAAACTAAGTCCGACACCGAAGATGTGTGTGAATTTTTCGAGAAACTAAGTCCCGCACCTTAGCCGGTGTGTGAGTTTCCTTTGTCCAAAGAGTGACATTATGAAAGGTGTAAAGTGCATCCTTGGTCTGATCAACCTAAAGAAAGGGGTGTGCCTAAGACCCTTAATAAAAAAAGATAAGAAATGAACATGTGACTTGAGGACGGCTCAAGAGAAGTTAAAAGTTAACTCTTAAGTTGTCACATGATAAGTAAGATGAAAGATGACATGAACAAAGAAGTTAAGCCCAAGTGACTATGTGCATTGAAAGTCAATGCAAAATAAAGATATTCATGTCTAAAGAAGCATTATAATGATAATGCTAAGCATATGAGGCATTATATCGATAATGCTAAGTAAATCAAAGATAAGATGAATGTCAAGAAAGAAAGTAAAGATGAAAGATAGACTTGAAGTTAAGTCCTTGAGCATAATTGACTAAGATGCTAAAGTAATGAAAAGATGAAGGGTCATATATTGACCTTAAGCTTGGGTTAAGAACCCTATGATATGTTCTATGTTATTTATGATGTTTATATGCATGACATGTAGGTTTTTGCATATATGGGTGATATGATTCATCCATTCTTCGACATTTACATACTCTAACGAGATGAAAGTCTCCTACTTCTGGATCCTACAGGTGCAAAGTAATAATGATACTTATATAATGATGGCGCTTTTCAATGACGACTAATGCACATGGTTAAGTATAGACTAAGTCTTAGAGTCAAGTTATTATATTGTCTTTTCTTTTTATCATGTTTTAAAGACTATGTATCGCCTTCGGGCAAGTTGATGTATGTCAAGTTTATGTCAAGTGATCTTTATGGACAAAATGTATGTTTAAAGTTCATGTCTTGGATTATGTCGTCCTTTAATCAAGTATATGCGTCTTCCGCTGATTCGTACACTTTGTAATGATCTTGATGTTTCATGTTGATTTTATCCTGCGTCGATCATATTCATGTCTTATGTTTTTATTCTTTCATGTATTGACCATAATTGTCAATGGTCAAGTCAAGTTTATTGTCCCGTAACGTTTCGGAGATCGTTCCGAGCACGCGACGAATATCGATTCGTCCGCGTGGCGGGACGCGTTTTCGAGGTTTTACAATATTACTTAGTTTTAGCACATAGCAAAAGATAACATGACCCATGTATCTTAATTTTCACAAAGAAAATAAGTTATTTTCTAATTTTAACACAGTCACAATATTGAGAAAATTATCATTTCTTAAAGAAAAATCAGACTTGTATAAAAGATTGTAGCATGGCGACATGCTTGTTTAGTTTAATTTCATAGATCTAACATATATTTGTTGTGGTCCTGTGGTCCTACAATCGAGATGCATGAATTCCAAGGAAGTCACAATCACAATTTCAAGAATAAGCTGAGACGACTCGAATACCATTGTTGATGAATAAAGATTAATTACAAATATTAATCAAAGACTTGTGAAATAACTTTTCAATATGAAAATGATAAAGATGAGTCTTCTTACAAACACCTTATAAGACGTAATTTTTTGTCATATACCCAATGTTGTCAGAACCTAACCAGACATGGACCCGGAAGAATCTTCGGTTCAGGTTTAACCGGTCGAACCGATTAAATCGAACGATCGAACCAGATACTATTAAAAAATATTAAACTACAATATGATTTATAATTTAAATAAAGAATCACAAATAAATTATTAAATATGAAAATATTTTCAAAAGTTACGATCAATTAACATTTTATTTTTATGCAAAAATTATTAGTAAAAATATATCTTAAATAATTATTTATTCAAACACAAATATCAATTAAAAAAATCTATTATAATTAAAAAGAAAAAGAAATAAAAAGTGATTTAAAAAGCCCTGAACTCTATTTTTTCAGGCCCATTTACCCCCAAAGCCCACTTCCAACCCAATTTTTCTTTTTTTTTTCTTGAACCGGTCTGTTCATTAAAATGACCGGTTAAAGCGATTCTGATGCAAAGTGCGGGGTAGAATAGAAAATGACCACATGTTAGAGAATTAATCAGGATCAATCTTCTGTAAAAGTTGTCTTCACTTCAAATTTTAATATTTATTGACCTAGCACACTCCTATCACCGCAAGTATATGGCAATCGTCGAGTACTTTAGGTATCGATCCGAAGAGAAACTTCGTTTTCACGCTTCTATTACTATTGTTCCTTAGTCAAGCTCTCGCGGTTAGGTCCAAGCCCTAACCGAAATAGGTGAGGGGTAATCAACATAAATAATATTTTTGAGTTTTTACGATAGAAAAGGCAGAATTTAAAAGAAAGATAACTTCAATGATGAGAGAACACCAGGACCATGGGTTCACCTCTGAATCACACCCATCTACTCTTTGTCGTGAAATTCATGCAAAGTCATCTAGGCCCTTACACCATGGGTCAAGGCAACCCCGCTCTCGCGGTGATTGCTGTACCTTTTACCTTCCCGCTCTCGTGGTGGAGGTTCAAGGCTTGACCAAATATAATCTGGCCATGGTCACACTCTCTCACTGGGAAGAGAGCTCACCATCTTAAATCCCGTTAAAAAATATATAAATCTTGGCACCCAAGTTCCAGAGGGATACCGCCTCTCAGCGTGCACTGACCTCTTTTCCAAGAGGGATCTAGAGGTTCAGTAAGAGAGTTTCTCAGGTCAGAGTATTACCCTGCTCTCACAGACGTAACTTGATCAGTAAGCCCCCACTCTCGTGGCGTATGCTCACAGGGCCAACCAAGAAATTGTTCCCCAAGTTACCTATCAAGTCTCTCTCGTGGTCAAGACAACTTGGTTCACCTCTCTAACTAAGTCTACAAGTCAAATTCAAAATAGATGTCACTCCTCCGTGTCAAGCTCCAGAGGTAAGGGCAAACTCACACCTATCCCCTAACTCAAAAGGCATAACCTGGACTAAGGTTCCTCCAAACTTCATCACTAACCTCTCAACTCAATGTATGAAGGTGACAACACTATAAGGTCCGCACTAGGGAAGAACCAAATGAATAACAAAGAAATATAAAAACATAATATATCAACACATTTCAATACGCGAGATTAAGTGGACGTTAGAGAAGCGGAAATTCAAAGCATTTCAAAGCAAATAGGGTGAAACAGAGTATTCCCCAGGATCCCGGCGGTAGGAGTCTAGTCGGACATCTTGAGTACAGAAATTGCATAAGCAAAATTACATCCAGCCAACATAGTATTTCCGAAAGCTAAAGTTCAGTGCAAAATAAAATAAAGTTCCGACCGTCCGTCCTCTCCACTTGGTCACTTCGTCTCCTTCTCCTTTTACGTCCCCCGTGTCCTCTTTAGACCTTCCATTTTGTGCTTCACCAAAATCCGAAGGTGAGAAGAACTTCCAAAATTCAAAACCTCAAAATTTCGCTAGGTGAGGGATCAACTCCGCAAAATCCGGATGTCAGTTGTAGAGGTTACCTCGGTTCCTCGGCTACAACCACAAAAACGAAAAAAAAATTCAAATTTCGAATGGTCAAATAGCTAAACTCATGGAATCTGGTTAAAACCTTCTTAAATTAGCTCAAATTCTCGAAATCCAATAATGATGATGTTGAATATTCATAATGCGAAAAATAAAAGTAAATCAGCAGAAATTATTTATAAAAATAAAGATTAGGATAAGCTTTTCGAAAGTTGAGTCAAGCTATTTAGGTATATCCTTTTCTGTCATCAGATTCAACCCTCATTTTTTTTCAATTTTTGACCGATTTTAATCAGTCCAACTCATTGGCCGGTTGTACCGGACTAGGTCCCGATCGACGATCGAACCGATCGGACTGGTCCGGTTCTGACAACGACATATATCTTATACGAAAAACATAAACATCTAAGTGATGTTCGATTGATGAATAAAATAAGTTGGTATAAAAATAATTATTGTATTTATCTTATAAAAGATAAATTATTTTATCAAATTAATGAAAAATTTTAGTATGCTTTTGTCAATTTAATGTGTTTAACAAATTAAGATAGAATAATTAAATTAGTTGACATAAATAATTGCGAGTCATTGCATCGAATTGAGAGATCGAAAATTAATAATTCCGAGTTCGAGTTTTGGAGTCGTCAATTTGGCTAAAATTTATTTTGTCGCACAAGATGATCTTCATCGAAAAAAGGACGGATCATCAACTACAATAAACAAAAGAAAAGCGTGGAAAGTGTCCCAATTAGAGCGATCATTAGTTTCTTCTCTTCTCAAGTTTAACCATTTGTATCTTAAAATCACCCAATGGTTGTCTATGCATCATTGGTCTTTCTTTGTGAACTGCAACAAGTTGAAGAGCAATTTGGAATCCAAAAGGGTGTCACTGTGTGGTCTCTGCAAAGGAATCCCCCTCCATCGAAATCCGAGACGCATGCCTGAGAACCTTGTGATGACCGTACAAGAATCCAGATCACGAGCGCCAAAATGTGTGTGTGTGAGAGAGAGAAAGAGAGACTTAACAAACCAAGTGTCAACAAGAAATAGATAGTGGCGAAGGCCCTGGATCTCTCTCCTTCGTCTTGCTCTTCTTTGGAAGCCAAAATGTGTGTGTGAGAGAGTGAGAGTGAGAGTGAGAGTGAGAAGGAGAGAGAAACAAAAAAAAGAAGAAAAGAAAACTTGTTCAGGCTCCAAAGAGCTCATCACAGTGAGCGGCTTAAAGCAGAGACGATGGTTTGACGTCCCTGTCCGCGTGTCTGTAACGAGTGATATGAACCTACACTCGGCTGCTGCTTCTGCTTGCTGAACACAAAACCTCACTTTTTTTGAATTCCAAACTGGAAACCGCTACAAAGTAGTGCACAGTGCACGACTCCCCATTACCCTCCTCTCACGCAACTCCCCCAATTTACTCTCTTTCTCTATCGCTCTCCCGTCTCTTTTGATCTCCTGGTTCCAAAAACTGCTCTCTTTTCTATCACTAATCACCCAAAGCTGGAGCTTTTCTTTATCCATGGGTGGCACATAAGCAAAAAAAGAAAAAAAGAATCATTTTTTTCCCAGCACTAAACTGCCAAAGTTCTGATTTTTAGAGCCGGAACAGAGACAAAATCCCTATTTTGAACCTCCCCATCACCAAATTGCTGCCAGAGTTCTAACCTTTTTATATATATCTTTGTCCTGTTGGAAAGGAGGTATTCACCGCTGCGTGCCTTCTCATTTCAGTAAGGAGATTCATCTTGTCTTCAACTCCATATAGTTCAAAGGTGAGATTTTTTTGTACAGAAACAAGGGCTCTTCAGCGATGGGCGGTTCGGGAAAATGGATAAAATCCCTCGTCGGCCTCAGGAGACAAGAAAAGGACGACGACCAGGTGAAATTAAAACTCCATCCTCCCTCTTAAATCCCATCTTGACCTGTTCTTCGCGGCTTGTGACTGTTTGTTCTCCATTTGCGGTTTTACAACCCGATCTTTGTTTGTTCTTTCTCATTAACCGTTTCTATCCTAAAGATCCGACCTTTCTGTGTCTTTGTTGCTGTTCGAGAAGAAGGCGGGCGGCGTTGTTGGCAATGGGAGTGGAAAGAGTCGGAAGTGGAAGCTTTGGAGGAGCGCTTCGGCGTCCAGGAGCGAGGTATACAGTTCGCCGTCGGAGGCTTCGGATGCTTCTCCAGTGGCTGATCCTTTTGGAGCCGCCGTGGCGGCAGTGGTTCGTGCTCCGCCCAAGGAGTTTAAGGTGGTGAGGGAAGAGTGGGCGGCTTTAAGGATACAAGCTGCCTTCCGTGGCTTTCTGGTTCGTGGTTCGCCCTGAGATTGTTCTTCTCTATCTGTTACTTGACAAGCCCTGCATTTCTCCTACTGTAGTCTCTCATCATGCCCTTTGCTTTCTTTTCTCTATCTGATATTGTTACTTCAGCATTAGATCTTCAACACATTGTTGTTTCATGCTCAAGGTTAGCTCAGAATCATCAAGCAGGATGCAGCGTTTTCTATTCAATATAGCCTGGTATCCTTCTCATTCTCTGATTGCTTATATCTTTGCATTGTATGGGGTTATAGGCCAGAAGAGCTTTGAAGGCACTGAAGGGGATAGTGAGGCTTCAAGCTCTTGTGCGAGGCCACCAGGTGCGAAAGCAGGCAGCAGTGACACTGAAGTGCATGCAGGCTCTAGTACGAGTCCAAGCTCGAGTTCGGGCAGGTCAAGTGCGATTATCGACTGAAGGGCAGGCCATGCAGCAGGTTCTTGCGGATCACTGGAATGAAATAGATCACTTGAAGGCGGCGGAGGTAAATTTAGTTTGTCTCAAAATATTTTGCTCTGCTATCTAATTTGGGACGTCAAGTTGACATTGTTATCACTTTGTTGTTTTAAAATAACTACTCAAAGTTGGGAATTTTCATGGAGAATTTGGAATAACCAAATAGACTACAAATGAATCATTGAAGACTGAAGATTTGACGATACACTGTGTTTTGTATTTATGCTTCCATTAATCCAATTAGCTTATTTGCTGAATGACGTATAGATAATCAAACTTGAATCCTTAGAACATGGCTGTAGTACAGTGAAATAATATATCTACATGAATTAAGATGTCGCATGTTCAGTTCTCACCATGAAACTTTACGTGCTCATTTTATTTCTTATTTCTTTCCATATACTAGCCCATTAGGCCATTAGCCTTGCTTTGTGACAAGGAAAAACTTTAATCCTGGAAGAAATATCGTATGCATTTCTGTAGATGTAAAGTTAAAATCTTTAGTAACTATATGTTATCTTAGTCAAATGTTACAAGGTTTTATTGTTTCTCCTGTTGGAAGTCTACTTTGTAATATATTAAGCTGTAATATGTCCTTTGTATGCTTCCTTTATTGAATCTTATGTTAAGCAAATTTTACATCTTGTGGCTTTAGGATGGATGGTGTGATAGTCCAGGCACAATAGACCAGGTCAAATCCAAGCTACAAATAAGGAAAGAGGCAGCTATGAAGCGTGAGCGTGCAATTGCTTATAGTATCTCCCAACAGGTATGTTGATGAAGTGAATTAAGTTATTCATGCACTTTTTTCCAACAATGAATTAACACTCGACATTACTCTCAGCAACGGAGGTCAAACGTTAACCAAGGTACTTCAATCTCCCTCAATCACCTTGAGTCAGATAGGGGGAATTCAGATTGGAGCTGGCTAGAACGTTGGATGGCAGCGAAACCAAAAGAGAATATATTGATGGAACAAGCACCAGTAGATCTTTCTGAGATTCGTAGTGCAAAAAGCTCTGGAGATTTCTGCAGAAAGCTTTCCAAGTCTGCTGATCTCGGTAGGATTAACTTAAAAAAGAACAGTGTCACAGCTAGCATATCTGCTAAAACACCGGCTACAATGAACAACCACTATGGAACTCGTTCAGCTTCCTCGTTTGAATTACATTATGACGAGAGTTCCCCATCATCTTCTATTTGCATAGCAACTCCATTATCTGGCACTACATTTGGAACATCAAAAAGAACGGAAAAGAGCAACGGAAGTAGGCCTAACTACATGAGTTCTACAGAGTCGACACAGTCAAAGCAGAAGTTCTGCAATAATCAAAGAACAAAGCAAAGGCAGATGTCTGAAGAAATACGATATAGTGGGAGGATCATAGTCTCTACTAATGACTCAATGAGCATTTCTGGTTCAGATTCTTCTAAGTTATCCAGAACATGAAAAACAATGTCTTCCAAAGAGGAGTTTTTCCAGAAGAATGCATGAGGAGAATCTTAACATGATGAATGGCCAGCTTTTACATTTTAGTTTTTTTTCTCTAGATGTAATAGAACTCTGAATCTTTGTATGTGCTTGTTGTTCCTGTATGGTAAGAGCAAAATTTTGAGATGTATTCTGTGTTTCCTACTTTTGTATGCCTAACGTAAGTTTGTAACATAGATTCTTCTTTTAAACCATGATTCAACATTCTACCGAGTTTTCTGGAGTGTGGTAACTTTGATCTTTGAGCTAGCTTAAACAGCATATGTTATAAACTCTGATAAATCTGCAAACCAAGTCATCTGATCAACTGCTAGACATTCTGAAATTATACCATGCATTTTTACTTGTTCAGGTTGTTTCAATTTGCGAATCAGAATGAAACTGCTAATGAAACCTGGACTTTTGTAACTTCCTCATCACTTCATATATTAAGAAGTTGATGCAAGACCTCACTTATCAGCATGAGGTGTAATAACTGGTTGCGGTCGTAATGGACTTCAAAGAAAGAAAACCATGTTGCTTCTTATTTATTCACATCTATTAACAGTATAAACAATATGAACTAGAGTAGCATTTTTATCTTTATCTTTTTCTTATGGCACATCAATTAGGAGCAACAGCGCTCACATTGCCTGTTTATTTCTTCAATATTAAAACCTGATAGATGTGTTAAAACTTAAAAGAAGAAGCATAGGCCTTGCTGTCCCTCTGTCCCCTTTCAGATCCATGGACGATGGAACATAGTACATGGTTACTGGTCCCTTCTTCTGGTTCTGGTCCATGTTTTATGTACTCAAAACAAAAGGGCGAATAGTTTCTAAAGTTTGATTATAATTTCTACTTGTGATTGGAGGACGATTTCTGATATGAAGCATGGCACCACGTATCACTTTCCACGACCACTGATTAGAAAAATAAAACTATGCACATGTTTTAGGAGCCTCCACAAGACAAATTTATTGGGGTTGAGGTCTGTGTGTGCATGTGTGCTATTCATGCTCAGTTCTGTAATCATTGGTATTAAGCATGCCTGCAACGTGTTTGCATATTAAATATCATATAGACTAATAACAAGTGTTTAGATTTCCATGTCTGAATTGTTCAGAAGAAGTAATTAGAATCTATGTTAAACTTACCCAGTCTTGGCCATGGACATCACAATTACAAACATGCCTTGGAACATTATATCCACTTGCATCTAGGCTTCTTGTCGGCTTCAGTGAACAGTTTAACCAATTTGCTGCCGTCTGCTATGTTCTTAATTTAAAGCAATTTGATGTTTGTTGGCTTCCTGAGTCATTGGCATTAAGTGATGGCTCTGTTTTTTTTTTTTTTTATCTTTTTTGTAATTTCTTCCTATATTGTGCTCCATAACTGGCTGTCTTGGGCACATATATATATATATATATATATATATATATATGATTTAATGATTGTCCATATATGTGATTTTGTTTCAGTGTAAGGTAGCCATTAATATGAATGAGATCAGCAGAGAAATTAGGTTGCCACATGTCACTTGCCAATATGACAATCTTATTGTCATTTTCTTTACAAAACTACACCTATTGTTTACTCCCAAAATTCCTTTCTTTCAACACCCTGTGTTGGATCCTAATATCCTGATACTGCTTCTTTGTGGCAAATATGGGCCACAAGACTTGGATTCCGAGCATTGTGATAATATTATCAAATCTGTGTTAATACATGATCAACAGAGCAAATGAATGTTCAGAGCATGCAGTTATTAAACCTGGAACAGGATCAAATTGGAGATAGCATTTAAATGACACCATAGTTTAATGAGAGAATATCCTGAGTGCTCCGAGAACCATGCAACAAAGGGGTGTTGAGCAAAGTGCAATACTTGTCTCATGACATGGTGTGACAAAAAAAGGTGGTCTTTTTATACACAGGTGATTGAATCAAATGTTACAAGTAATCGATTCTTTGAACATAATTAATCGTAAAAGATGGTTCTTTTGGGTTCAATGACATCCATGGCTTACAAATCCATCCTTCGGATGGTGGATGTGTAGAAAAGAGATCAGGGTTTAATTAGTGCAAGGAGACAGCTTGACAGGAATAGGCTTCCACCTTTCTGGCTCTTGTTTCCTTGGAGAAGGTTTGTCTTCTTGGTTTGCTCCTCTGCCCTCTGAGGGGAAGAGAAAGGACGACAACAAGAATAAATTATAAGGGGGGTGTCAAAACTCAAAAGTTATAAAAGAGAGGGATAGAGATGTTGGTCTCGTTATAAAGGCTCTTTGATTGGAAAGGATTAGAATTCTGGTTCAAAGAAGGAAATTTAAATAAAAAAAGGAGAGAGAGAGAGAGAGAGAGAGAGAGAGAGAGAGAGAGAGTTTGGATTCTGTATACATCAATCTCGCCGGGCGGGTCTTGTTCTTGTTGGGCAAATCCTTGGTGCCATCTTCTCGGGGGGGCAGGAGGGAGAGAGAGATAGAGGAGAGAGAAGGATGGGCGACGATACTTTGAGCAGGTTCAAGAGGATTTGCGTCTTCTGTGGCAGCAACTCCGGCAACCGGACCGTATTCAGCGATGCAGCGCTCGATTTGGGCCGCGAATTGGTACGCCTCTCTTATCTCCTCCTTCATCTGAGCGATTGGAAATATTGAATCATCGTTGCCTTGTTCGCTTAAAAATCAGACTTTTAAGCGAAGTCGAATCGCACATCATACCTGTGCCTTGTTCTTCCTCGCTTCTTCTCCTTTTTCATCCCCTTACAAAAGTAATATAGAAGAAAGAATTGGTTCCTGGTCCTAAAAACTTCATCTTGGCAGTAATCGTTGCAAGCATGATGATTTGGAGACGAGATGATTGGTAGGAAAGTAGGAAACTTGTCTGTTCTGTCTTTGTGACTATTTTTTCCATCTGATGCTTTGCAGGTGAAGAGAAGGATTGATTTGGTTTATGGTGGGGGTAGTGTTGGATTGATGGGCTTAATCTCTCAGACAGTTCATGAAGGAGGATGCCATGTCCTTGGGTAAAGCATTGCCCTTTATTATTGTGTTGGCAATCAGAGCAATTCCATGAATCATATTCTCAGAGATACCTCTTCTCATGTTACTTCTGAACATTTGCAGGGTCATTCCTAAAGCTCTCATGCCTCTTGAGGTACATATGTACACACCCTGTTTTCATTTCTGTTCTGTCTTCCTTACTGCATATGCTCTTTTCAGTTCATGTTGTTCCAATTGCATTTTGATGAGATTGTGTCATAGAGCATAGGTCTTTGCAGATTTAATATGAAAATAAATAGAATGCTGTGATATGTTCATCCGTCTTAAGACTATCACGGTTGAAATGTTCATATATGGACCACTAGTTCTATTATGGTTTCTTGATAATGAGATTTCAAAGTATCCTATTGAATTACCTCGTTAAGTTTCTTGATCTTCTTTGACTTGGCAAATTGGTAAGGTACGTTGAAGGAATAGAGCATTTTTTTCACTCATACTGGCAGAATTTGATTCATTTTATTCTTTACCAGTCGTAGCTTGCAAAAGAACACAACATAGTATGCCTCTTACCATACCAAATAGCAAATGGTGTAATATGTACAGAATGCAGTGGACAACATGTTTCCTTGACTTTTTGGAAAATAGTACTTTCTTCCATTCTTATTTATAGCCTATTTCAGGAAGAAGATAGTTTTGCATATCATCTTTGTTTCTGTGTTTTGTTATTCAGAATATGTAACAGGAGCAATAAATCCTTCTATGCAGATCTCTGGTCAAACCGTTGGTGAAACGAAAACTGTTTCTGATATGCATGAACGGAAAGCAGAAATGGCCAGGCAAGCTGAGGCATTTATAGCGCTGCCTGGTAATGGTTATCTGTCTGTTTAGTAAATTTTGACTTTCAAATATATCTTTTCTGCCAAGGAATACAACACTGACTCGGTGGACTCACTCATGTAGGAGGATATGGAACAATGGAGGAGGTGCTAGAGATGATTACATGGTCACAATTAGGAATCCATGATAAACCAGTAAGTCAGTATATTCTGTGGTTATATTATTGTAGATGGAGAAAATTAAGGTTGCAGTTCTCTTGTGCAGGTTGGTCTGTTAAATGTGGATGGCTATTACAATTCACTTCTCGCATTATTTGATAATGGTGTAGAAGAAGGTTTCATAAAGCCAGCTTGCAGGAGCATTGTCATTTCGGCTACAACAGCAAGTGAACTCCTAGAAAAAATGGAGGTTTACATATCGAACTTTGTTCTTATCTTGTTAACTATTTCACTCTTGTTGAAATAACTTCATTTGGTTCAATCTTATTCAGCTTTGTTATCCTTTCTAATTTCTGTTAATATGATCTGTTTCATTTGTTGGCAGCAATATGCACCTATGCATGAAGAAGTTGCTCCGAGAAAGAGCTGGGAGATTGCGCATCTTGGTTATTCGACGAACCCAAGCCCGCCCTGATGCCTCATTCATTCCTGTAGTGTCATGCTTCTTTTACCACTTGTTCCAACTTGAAGTGATTCTTCTCCTATTGATCTGTCTGACACTTGATTACAAATAGTCACATTTGTTGGTAAACAGTATGTCTTTTACCATTTTCTTAATTTGAATAAAAGCACTTGATGCCTTGACAATGATGAAATGATGCTCTTTTATGTACTGTATCATTATAATCATCTTCCTTGGATGCTCTTGAGGTATCAATGATGATTGCTTTTGGAAACCGAAACTCCCTCGCTGTGAACTATGCCTGTAACTTTGCATCCAAACTTCATTCAAGTTATTGAAAAACTGACTTCTGAGACTTTTAGAAACTGATCCTTGTAGAGATTAAGTTTGGGATGAAAGGAGGCAGTAATTTCTGATTCTATCCAAGAGCTCTATCCGGTGCTTATCTTGAAGCATTGTCTCTTAGCAGGTGGTTTTTGTCAGTTCCCTTTCCTCTCGGGAATGAGTGTGCCACTGACTTGTGCAGGTGTTGAGAGGCTGGCAGATGACTGGTATCATCAGAGATCACGGCAGATGTTGCCTAAATTTGCCATTGGACCACAGCCATGACAACCTGCTTCTATGATTGATCTGCATGTTTCAGTTCTCATGTTCAAATTGCTACCATCTCTTTCTCTCTCCCTCCCTCTCCCTCTCTCTGTCTCTCTCTACATTATCTTCTTCCTGATCATTTGTTGGATGGACTTTCAGTTATGGTTCAATGCCTCACACATATAACCTGAGTATGGCCTGGACTCAGGAAAATTATGCTGTTTTTTTTCTGATAATATTCTTAGTCTGATTAATCAAGTTCTGGGATTACATTATTAAAGCAACAAGTGCGTTTTCCGAAAGTCGATAATCGAATATCTTTTTAACGAAATTCACCGCACTGTTTTTTCATCGATTAGTCGCATCTAAAAGTACTAGTAACTGAAATTCATTGTGCCAACAGTCATTTCAACTTCTGAAACCACAAGAACAGACTGTCGATCATCGATCAACTACTTCCTAATTGATAAGATTATGGCCACCATTCATACTGCCAATAATATCATCATGAGTTGTGACATTGATAGACCATATTCTTCTGTCCAGTTGAGAAAATAAATTACCATATAGCAACTTGGGATTAAAGATTTCTAATAATAATTGCATTGTTTAATTTGCATCAGTCATGTTTTTTTTAATGATCATACTCGTACTATTTGGCAGAGGAACACAAGCGTGAAATTTATTATTTGTTAGGATAGAACAAATCATGCTACTATATGCATGCCTTCTTGACCTCCAATTATTATTATTTTTAACTACCGAAAAAAAAAACATGTTTTCTTCTTTGATGAAGGCATGCATGCAAATGCAGCTCTCCCGTGCCACAAATTAATGTATATTAATATCACGCATCACACCAACAAATTGTTAATGATTAGGTGCAGACATCGACTAAAGCAATCAAAACATGGAAGAACTCGCTAAGACACGTTAAGTAATAAAGTTAATCATGTACTAGGAACATGATTCATATGTAATCGTGAGATCTTAAGAAAACAACTTGTTACATGTATAGGAACGTTAAGTGTTCATTAGTATATAAATAAATCAATTCTTTTTATAATAATTAGGTGATGAAGGTCCACCTCGGAGTGATAATTGCGTGTATCAAACAAGTTGTTACTTAAATATCCGGATGGACATTTAGTCATGTATATTAAGAAATTATATTGTGATGTGCGAATATTTTTCATATATATGATGAGACTTATGTTTTAAGGGCGACGAAATGGATTTGATCGAACTGAGAAGAAGTATATACATGATGAGCAAAGGTTTGGACAATTAATAAGTCTTGATGACGACGTTGATGATCACATCATTTTGTTCTGTGTGAACAAATTAAAATATGGCGTGCAATTCATGTTTAAAGAATGAAAAGTTACTTTACCAAAAGAAAAAAATAAAAAAGATTAGTTAATTAATCTACAAAGTAGGTATCACGGATTGAATAAATGTTTCTATCAAGAAAAACAAAATGTAATGAAATTTCGAAGTGGGGTACCCCCGTATTTTAATGAAGACTCCAACTCTAATCCATCTGACTTTATTAAATTTAATTTTATATAGAAGTGTCTAGTTTAATCATCTTTTTGTGTTGCGATCCATTTTGAGTTTTGCACTAGTATTTTTCATTTTTTTTATTTAAATGTGTGATTGAAGTGCGAACTATGTGATAGAAGTGTCTAGTTTAATCATCTTTTTGTGTTGCGATCCATTTTGAGTTTTGCACTAGTATTTTTCATTTTTTTTTTTATTTAAATGTGTGATTGAAGTGCGAACTATGTGATAGAAATGAGAAACTCGTCCAATAGATGGTTAATTACTTACCAACCATTTTTGCTCATGGATGAACAATTAAGGTCATAAGGTGTCTTTTACTTGTGAAAGTTTTATCATGTCAATCTTTTCTTCTCTTTCTTATTTATTACAATTTTGTTTACGATTCAAAGCTCCAATACATTATGAGAAAAATGTTAGTCATTTTCACTTTGTGAGACTAATAGTGAATTAGCACAAAAAAGTCTAACATAAAAAAAATTAAACTCGAGACATGAATAAATATTGTATGATTGCATGAATAATTGATAGATCTTTATGAAGACATAAGTCACATTTATTTGATTTAGTTTTTATTATGTGTATGACCATAATTAAATGGTCAATGTAATTTTTTTAATTGTGTGGCTTTGAAAAAGTTTTCCCATTTAAAAAGAGGGGAAATAGATCCAATTATTTAGTAAAATTGGTTTTTAGAGGAGACCAGAGTTGGAAAGAAATTGTTATATTCGATATTCAACTTTTCTTTTCCTTTTTCTTTAAATTACATATACATGAAGGAAAAAAAAATACCTTCATGATGGAGAACTAGACATGTTTAGTGTATACAACCTAAAATGTCCCGAACTATTTTGATGTTTTTCATGCCGGTTAAATCTTACATTACAATAGACAAAAAAACATGTACATTTCACACAATTATTAGCACTTTGTAACAAAATGGTCATCCAATTTGATATTTTTTTCAAAGGCGATCATTCTGATCGACTACTATTGGTTTTCAAATTATTTTGCTGCCTATGTGGATGCCACAAAATTATTTCTCTCATCTACGTTAATTAATACTATTATATATTTTTCTCTTTCCTACACATTAATTTTCACTCCTATGTGTTTAAAAAAATTAATAAAAAAATAAAAAAGTAAAAGAATAATGGGGAGACACCCCTTCTCTTCCTCGTCAACGAGCAAGAAAAGGGTCTCTCTCTCTCTCTATATATATATATATATATANATAATAATAATAATAATAATAATAATAATAATAATAACAATAATAATAATAATAATAATAATAATAATAATAATAATAATAATAATAATAATAATAATGATAATAATAATGATAATAATAATGAATTTATATAATTTTAATTATGTAGGTATTCATCGAGTTCCTCAAGTTATTTCTTAAAATTTAAAAATCATATAGATTTTCTTCTGACTTTAAAAATATAAGAAATTTATGTTATATCAGGTTGTTTGTTTAGTTTTTTTTTTCTTATACTCCAACCTTTAGTAATATGCAATGTATATTAATAAGTAAATATAAATATAAAGATAATACCTTTTTATATATTATTTAAGTTTTTAGATCATTTAATTTCACATAAGATAGAGAGATTGTGTATAAAATATAAAAAAATAATACTCTTTCTAATTATTTAACCTTTTAAGATAATTAATAGTTCATTTAGTTTCACACATATTAACACATAAAAATGACTAAAATGATGGCTCAATATACAATCATATCATATATATTTAACACACATATTAGAAAAATGAATATTGTTGGCTTTGAGTTTTGGCTGCATAATATTATACATATATATACATAGCATTTCTCTTGTGAAATGCCTTTTTAGAATAAGCTGGAATTGTTGGGCAGATTGAACAACGCGAAGTCCTACTAATGAACGCCCCTAATCCTTAACCACTCTTAGGTTGGCTATATCGAACTAAGCGTACCACTCTCTCTCTCTCTCTCTCTCTCTCTCTCTCTGACTCCCGTTTTCTCGGATCGAGGAAGGAAATTAACATTTTATGGCACCGGACAGATCCAGTAGATCGACAAAGAGGCAACAAAACAGTTATTATAACATGCTCGCCGAACTTTATATGATATCTCCACCTACGTACTATTATTATCTTCCATATATATCAATCAATCATATCATGCATGCATGCATGAATTCATGCCGTTGAAAACTGGGCAACGTCGACGACAGCCAACGATCACCGGGATCCAGACAGTTATTCATGAGCTGATATTGCCATCCATGGCGAGATCAACACCACCTCAAAACATTAACGTCGCCTCCTTCCACCCAGCGTTGCCGTCGTCGTCGTCGTCGTTGTCGTGGTCGCCTCTTCTCGCCGCCTGGTGCATCTCCGTCACCGTCCTCTTCTTGGCCCTGTGCGGTTCCAGCAGTCTCAAAAGCTGGATGGCCAAGAAGCCGAAGCGGCGCCTGCTGCTGCCTTCCTCGCCTGCGCGCCCGGCATCGGGTAGCAACGCCGTCGACGTAGGCCCCCGGGAAGCCGAGGAGACGGTCAAGGACAGGGCGAAGTTTTCCTCCGAGATCGGCTCTGCGGAGTCGAGCGTCGTCTGTGGCGCGGCGACGCACGGTCCCATAGCGCCCAGTTTCCCGGCGCGGCCGCCGAAGCCGCGGCTCTCCATGAGCCTCATCATGAAGCTTCCGCGAAAGCTGTCGAAGATTCGGATTCGGACCCGGAGGAAGGAAAAGAAGGAGAGGTCGACGCCGGAGGACTCCGTTTGGATGAAGACCATCATTCTCGGGGAGCGGTGCAACGTGCCCAGTGGCGATGAGGAGGAGAACGTCGCTTTCTACGGCGACGACGGCAACAGGCGGCGGAACTACCGGCCGAGGACGCCGACGTCGTTGCCGGTGTCCCCCAGGTGACCACTTCCGCCTCGCACGCTCTTTTGATCGGTGTCAATTTAATTTGCAGATTACTTGTATATTTCTTTTTATTCGTTTTTCTTTACCTTCTTTTTAATTTATCGTATGCCAACAATTAATTTTGAAAAGATACAAATAGAGATAGGACGTTTTGTGAAATGAAAGTGAATAGCGTTAGCTACTAGTAGAGGTTTATTCTCTGTTAAGGATGTGAAATTCTAATTAGTAAAGAACTATCAAACATGAGTTCACTTTTGATACTATAAACTTTTCGTCAAATAAAAAAAAATAGTATCAAGTTTTGATAAGATTGAAACAAAGTAATTGTTGCAAACCTTGAGACAATAGTCATTGGCATGTCGCATATGAACATGCATAACGCCGAGTGTTCTCGGAAAGATAGAATCTTTTGCCGCCAGCATCTGAACTCAATGAAACATCATTGGACTTGAATCATATCACGGTTGACATCGAAAAAAAAGAAGAGAAATCACAAAGTAGCCGTCTCTTGCATGCATGCATGAAAACTTTGCAGACTAGCATTTACATGTAAATAAGAGTTACCAACAAGGAAACGAATGTTATGGAAGCCGCGGCAACAACTGGGCAAAAGTATAAAAAGGATGTCTTGCATGGTCATGGCACATGAATGCGCCACAATTCCTTGCAACCATTTTTTACGAGCTGCCGGAGGCACCACAGCGAATCAGGAAATGATCCGGGTGCCAAAATGAGACTATCTCCCTTATCCATAAACTAACTGCTTTGTGCACAGATTTCACCATTAAAGTATAACATCTCAACTTGTCGAGATTTATTGATACCTCTGACCATTGTTAAAACTAAGGCCATTAATGCCTCTAATAGCTGACTCGTAATCCTTGATGGTTCGACTTGGAGTACCCTTCGGCTCTGTAGAATCTATCAGTGAATTTCTCTGGGCGCTTGAAACCTTACGGAAGGCCCCAAGACTGGCATCTGTTGTGCGAGGACGTGGTTGATCTCTCTCATTGCCCAACACATCTTGGCTGCTAGAAACAGCGGCTCGCCTTAAGGATCCGCTTGAGCGTCCCAAAAATGCTGAACTGGAAAACTACATGCATGCTTTCAGTGTCAGGAATTTCACATATACAATTACATAATGCACTTCATTCACCAAAGAGGTGCCTATACATGCATATAAACATAATACGCAACATTTATCCATGGTCCACAAATCACTCAACTCAGAGTTACCTAGTGACTTGATAAAATAATAATGACAACATGATATGATAGAAAGCACGGCAAAACAGAAGAGTAAATGTATATTGTCATGGGACTCATGGCGTCAAATACTAAGGTTCTATTACCTATAAATGGAACATGCATCTAATACAATTTTAAGTAAAGCAATTGCTGTAATTCATCCCGTGTTTCATTGATATTAAAGAAATTGGATAGGATACAGATCTGCATCAGACTGTCAGCCCAAATAAGTGAATGGATAAAAGAAAAATTAACACAACCAGTTTCATCTTTAAATTGATACTAACTTTACATGTAAGATTCAGCATTACAGAACATAGCAGAAATAAAGAGAACAATAAAACTCACCGGAGCATCTCTGCCAGGTGGGTCATTTATCACAGGACTCTTCTGCTTCAACAAATTGCCTGCATTTGCAGCTGGATGTGGAACTTGATCATTACGAGAAGGATTTGGCAACCAACCACTAGTTCTTCGTCCTTCAGTACCTAGGACAAAATTTAAAGCCAAACAGTACCTTCTTAGGTTATATAGTCGCATTAGGCATATATAATGCAGAGATCTTACTTAAATAATGTCAAGAGCTAAGTACTGAACAAATAACATAAAGTGATGTGTGCAACAAAATTTAGTCGTCAATGTCAAGAATATGCAAATTTGGTCCCTTTCAGGACCTGGAATGAAAAAAGAAACTTTCCTAATTTTGCCCGCTGTTGGTCCATAAAGTTAGCTAAGACAGTCAACAAGCATAACAGACAGTTGTTTTCCAATAGTTAAAACTATAATCGTACATTACATAGGCATCCCATGAAAGTTTAAGGTTCAGATGGCTATCTGAAGAAATAAAAGTGTCGCACAAGCATACAGCATTCCTCTGTCAATAGTTTATGTAAAATTAGCTTTTACAGATTGCCAAACATGGCTACATAAAATGAGCATACACTGAACAGTGAGATTAATTATCAAAGTAGCTAATTTCATTCAAACATGCATGCATGAATATCATAAATCAAATGTCGACTGCTGCCAATATTCTGAAACAAAACAATATTTTCTCCATGAGGGATGAGAGGGCAAGAGACAACTCATACAAAATTAGAACTGTAACTGAGAAAGAACCAATACCTGATTGTCTTTCATTGGGTTTTGCAGGAGCCATATCAGAGCTAGGTCCTGGGCCCAGACCCTATCAAGAAGAAAGAAATATTAGCCAAGATTGTTGAAGAAAAAAAAGAAAAAAATATAATAAATTCACAATTCACTAACAGGAGCATGGGAAGGACCATTGGTAATCTGTGACTGCTGATACTTCAAAATGGTCCAATCAAATACGTAATCAAACTGAAAACCTGTAGAATACAAATGTAGAGACGACTTTGATCACCAATTAAAAGAAAAAGATGCAAATAAGCTTGTGGGTGATTAGGGAGTAACATAAACCCAATCCTAAAGCACAAAACAAATATGAGAAGGAAAACAAACCTTCACGGATAAATAGGTCCCGGAACAATTTCTTAAGATAAGCATAATCTGGCTTATCATCAAACCTTAGAGACCGACAGTAATGGAAGTAGGATGCAAATTCAGAAGGATATCCCCTGCATAAGGCCTGAATAATAGAAAACACTCTATTATAAAAAAATGCAAGGAAGAAAAACAAGACAAAAATATGACTTACAAAGAGTTTACCTCAATTGATGTAGCAACCTTCTTTTCACTGATTTTTTCATATTTCTCTTTCTTGGTTCCTGCTTTTAGGCCCTGCCAAGGAAGACTGGACAACACAAAGAACCAAATAAATAAAACCTGAAATATATGAAGGCATAGCAGATACCAAAGAAATTTTTTTAAGAAGGGATAACAAAGAAGTTTAGAGTGATTAAAACAAACCTTCCTCTTAAAAAATACATAAGAACATAACCAAGAGATTCCAAATCATCTCTCCTGCTTTGCTCTTAGAAGCAGAAAAATAACAGTCAGATGCTAGACATTAGAGATTGAAAGAAAAAAGGTGGAAAGCAAGGACGACTGCAATAAAGAAATAAGCTACATTAACTAGCACAACTAAAAATATATATATTGTTTTTTCTTCTGAAAGAAAAAGAAGGCGATATATAAACAATCTTCCACATACCTATGCCGAGATGGGTGTTCACGCTTGCATATCTTGCAGTTCCAGTTAAATTTTTGTTTTCTCTGCAGAATTCATAACAAAGTTTAAATACTAGAAAGGAAGTACTTGTAAATCATTCCCTATGGACATGTGATGAAGAGCAAAATCAAAAGCACCATGATTCATTCCTGTCTCACCTATAAGCAATGTGTTTACGGGTTGTAATGTCCCTATACTTCTTTGCAAGGCCAAAATCAATAATGTAAACCTGGATTGAATTAAGGAATCTCCATTAGATGAACATCAGTTGGTAGACTTAGTAAAAACAATGTTGGTAAGAAAATAAAAGACACAAATCTAAGCAAGAAAGTACCCAACCTGATTGGCTCGTCTTCCACGGCCCATCAAAAAATTGTCTGGTTTGATGTCACGATGTATAAATGACCTAGAATGCACAAAGTCTACTCGACTGATCTGTAGCAAAAAATATCAGAAGATCAAATATAGCCAACGAGTAATTTATAATTCATCATAATGTATATCCAATACTCACAAGGTGGTGTGATAAAGAAACTAGGCCAACAAAGGAAAACAGAAAATCATGGTTGGGGTTTTCTTTATAAAAAAGTTGAAATGCTCATCCACAGCACAAGGGAATGAATAAGAATAGAAAGCAAAACAGCGGGAAGTTAAAAAATTGTCAGAAGACGATCATAGATTATCCTTTTTTTTCTTTTTTGAGAGGGAGCATAGATGAAATTGCATCAAGCATATCTGAAATGAAGTCGCACATATCAGAAATCTCTGAGAAGAGACAGAGCAAGGTGTTGGGTAATCATGCAAGATGAGAATGACGAGCGTTATGGTACACATTGTGACTCAATCAATGGACATTGCAGTTATAACATACCATCTGATCTGCAAGCATCAACACAGTCTTTAGAGTAAGTTTTCTGTTACAGAAGTTGAACAAGTCTTCAAGACTTTGGCCAAGTAAATCCATAACTAAGGCATTGTAATCACCCTCAACACCAAACCATCTAACGTTTGGAATTCCATCTGCCAGCGTGATCAAGAAAACAGACAAAAGGGAAAAGACATAACTTTAGAATGGTCATAAAAAGAATATGATGACAAAAAGTTCCATTTGTATTGGGAAAAGTTCAATTACTTCCTCCCTGTAGAATCGTGTACAGCTTCGATTCGTATCGCAATTGAGGATGCTTTGTCATGACATTCTCCTAATGAAAATAACAAATAATGCATCATCCTTTTGAGCAAACCATAGTTATCAAATTGTTATACTATTCAACAAATATAAAACAGATATTCCACTATCAATCTCCAAAAGACTACACACAATGAAAAATTGCAAATCTTGATAATAACAAAAGCTAATCATTAAAAGAATATGAAAAAATCACCAACATATTACTTGGGTGGTCAGACAATAGAAATGGCTCTGACCACCTTCCACAGCATCCAATCCTTTACTTGTGATTCTGTACACTATATATAATTAGTTGTAGATGCATATACTTGAATAAAATCCATTCATCATCAACCAATGTTTCCTATACATTTTGGGGATGTTAAAAGACATTGAAGAAGAATAAGTAAAAGACTAAACAGTAACAAGCACTTACTAATTAATAGCAAACTCCTAGAATATAGACAAAAATGCTAAACTAGTGTATTGTATCGATTTGGATAAATATTCTAAAGGAAAATAAAATCAAGTAAATATTTTCGTAACTAATCAAGGAATTAAAACATTATAAACAATACGAAGATTCAACAGCCAAAGGCAAAGAACCATCAGAGAAATTCCTAGGAGTCTGACTCGTTTGCTCAGCCAAATGTACCAAATATTGAAAATTTGAATTCAAATGACTTCCAATAAATATTCCTGTTCCAGGAATCCAACAATTTCCATGCATAATAACATAATCCAGTGCACTAGTCAGAATTAAACATTACTCGATGCATTTGAAGTATCCACAAGGACCTGAACATACTGATCAAACAGAAAACTATGCTGATAAATTGCAAAAAGAAGAAAAACTCACGAGTTTAACCGCAACCTCTTCATTTGTCTGGATATTAGTACCTGCATTTAGATTTCTCTTCATCTCTCAGTCCTATGAATACACAAAAAAATAGTTCAATCAACAGCTAAAAAGGACCATCACAAACCTAAATAGATCTCCCCAAAGGAGCCGCTTCCGATCTTGCGACCAAGGCGAAACTTGTTCCCAACGCGAGGCTCCATCCAATCCGCAGTCGGAACTCCAATCTGAATTCTAGCGATCAAGAAGTGCAGCAGAACCCCTCAAAACCGATGGCCCTCTCTGCGTTATCGATCCGTTCCAACCAGGTCGTTGACGAATTCGCCGTAGAACCAAGGATAAATCAAACACGAACAACACAGAACAAAGAGCAGGAATCGAAGAAGACCAAAATCTCCGAAATCGGATTGAAGAAGGCGAAATCGCCGAATCAATCGCCAAATAATTCCCCCAAAACGAGGGTTTTGGGAGGAGACGAGGAGGAGGAGGTGGTGGAGGAGATGTCACAATCCCAAACTAATCAAAGGCATTAAGCGGTTACTTGTAAGACTAGAACTTGGTTTACTTGGGAAACCAAGTAGTAAACAGTAATCACGTGTAACAATGCAACGAGTATTATTTAATTTTAATTTTAAGACACACAACAAATTACATATCTATATTTTTATATTTATCATAAATTAGTATGATTCATGTGCCAGTTTTTTTTTTTCATTAGGATGGTTCTAAAAAGGCTATTTTTTCGAATTATAATAGCCATTTGTGAGACTCCATTCAAAATTTTATTAACCTTAAATTATAATTTGAAAATTTTAGTCCCTAAATTTATTTCGAATTATCAGTTAAATCCATCTGTCAGACTCAATTCAAAGTCTTATTAACTTTATTTGCTAATGATTATAAAATATTATTTTTATTCTTTCTTTTTTAAAATTTTTAGAAAATTGAAAAACAAGATATTTCATAAATATTAAATACAATTTGTAAACGTTAATTTGTATTCTTTTTTTTTATTTTAAAATGGTATTGTGTTAAAATGAAAGTAAGGGTAAAAACAATATTTCAAAATTATTAAAAAAATAAAGCTAACAAAATTTGGATGAAATGACCGAATGACTTAATTGAAGATTTGAAATAAATTCAGGAAAAAATTATAATTAATAGATTTGGGGGAATTGTTTGGCGGTCGATTCAGCGATTGAAAAAAGTTAGATAATTAAAGTTAGATGTGAAAAAAGTTATAATTAATAGTGTTAGAGAAATAATCCAAAAGTTATTTTTTTTTACATTCCTAAAATTATTGTTATCAAACTTGTCCCAAACTTGTTAAATAATTATTGACATAATTTCTTACTAACCATGAATTTTCTATTCTTATTTTTATAAAAAAAGAACAGCAATGACTAAGAGATATTTAATATAACAAGAGGAGTCTAAATTATGTTCGGTATATTAAATAATATCTTAAAATTATTAAATAAATTAAGGGAATTTGAGGAAAGGACTTGACCGACAAATTAAAACTATTTTGGGGACTAAATTGTGTAGTTATAGTTTTAAAAAATAGAATAAGAAATAAATATAATGTACTATATTTCCATTAATAACAATAAGAATATAGTGTTTTCAGGCATGTTATTTTTCTCTTTCAAACCTCAATACATTATCTTATTTTATAGATTAATTTTATTCAACAAAACAGTGAAAAAAATATTAACATGTCTCAATCATTTAATCTTATAATCCGAAAGACTAATACCCATGACAATCTCAAGTTTCAAGTTGAATAACAATAAGGACACATTTTTTTTATTATATTTATTTATTATTTCTAGTATTGAACCCATCAAACTTTACTTTAACTGAAAAATAATAGGTCAATGGATATAACTAGTCTTGACTTAAATTGAGGTCTCAAGGGTTGTTGGCCAACATGTAAGGATATGCCATTAGGTTGGAAGGATGGGAGGGATGGAGAGGCTGAGGTCCATGTCTACCACTCTACCTTGTTGCACGAATATTATATTAATTTAAAGTATTGTTATCTTATATATGTTCAACATTCAACAATATTATCTATTGGTGAGTAAATTATGGTGCAATGACTTTTTAGTAATTTTGTTATTTATTTATTTAATAGTGGTCCATAGATCTATTTGTCATGTTCCTTGTGTCCCATTCTTCCCTAATTTAATAATATATTTTAATTGCTTATTGAATGTTTACTTGCAAAATTAGGTTACACATTGGAAGCGTGGCTTTGTTGACTTGTCCACTGATGCTTGAATAGATTGGGAACCAACCAAAATGGAATAGTTTCCAAGGAGTCCTCTTCATGTTGTATAGCCTTTTATGAGTTATGTTTGGAGTGCAATGGGGCCATCCATTTTTGTCGGTTGCTCTTTTTTTTTTATATTATGCACTGCATTATTTGAACTCTCCATCATTTGATCCTTTTTAATTATCGAATGATTCATTCTCCGACTAATCGTTGTCCTAAATTAATTATATGAAATTCTAAATAAATGGACTTGAATTGGAGAACTACTTAAACTAGAATTTATTTTCAGTAAATAAACAAGGAGATAATCCTGGATAAGGAACAAGCAAACTATTGCACCTTAAGGCCATGTTTGGTGCAATAATAAAATGATAGGAATTAGGATGAATATTTTTTTTTGTTCTTGTAAAAAAAAAAATAAAGGTGAACTATTCTTATAGGAATTATTCTTGTGAAGTGTTTGGGTGATTCATTAGTATTCTAATGATTAAACTAAGTATTATTTGATTGAAATAAAAATAAGACAAAAATAAAATAATATAAATAATATGATTAAATTGTAATTTCATATTTATTTAAATTAATAATTACCGAATTTAATAAAATAACCATAAAAATATAATGATAAGTATTGAGTTGAATCAATAAACCATTTTAAAATAATGAGAAAATATTAATGCTAAAATAATTTTTAATGATACGAATAAATATATATTCTAATAACGTACAATTAGGTTACTTATTTATTTTAATAAAATTTTAGCTACTAAATAATATGATATTTTACAGTAATTAAGTAATATTTGCAATCACTATTAATATTTTAAATTATTATATATTTTAATGACATATTAATACCCACTAACTATGATATTATAATGATTAATTCATACTTAAAGTTGTATAATTAAATATTTACTTATTCATATTTTATTATTATTTATGTATAATATTATCGGTTTGTGCACAACTTAATAACTTCTAAAGACTAATAAATAATAACTAATCAAAATAATTATTAATATAATATATAATAAAATAATTTTAAAAAAATAAATTGTTGAACAAGATGTTTGTTCTTATCATTGGCAAGAACAATAATATTCTTAAAATGAGAACAAAATAGGTGATTTTAAGAAAATCAATGTGACTTTAAAACTTTAAAAAAATGATAAGAACAATTTATTCTTAGACAATTTTAAGGATGCTTGGGTGCAAAAGTCAATTATTCTTCCGTGCTCGTGCCAAACAGGCCCCAAATCTACAAGGAATAATAATAGTTTTAAAACAGGAATAAGGAGAGGAAGTATATATATATATATATCAAGTCCATGTCATGGTTAATTTGCTTATATCATGGAAGGGTAGAGTGTGATGGAGACGTACCCCTTTCCTTAGGTATATGATAAAGACTACTTGACATAGACCTCACAAATAATGCAACAATGAGTAAGTAAGTGATGTTTCTCGTATTAAGCTCATGATCTGAATCATGAAACGTAACAGTAACACAAATCTTGTTCAGTACTGTCATGCAGAGTAACACTGGCATGCGATAATACAAGAGGTCCTCATTATATATGGAAAAATATTCATTTCTGAAGAGATCAAATCCATCTCTTTCAGCAGTTTGATCAAAATCAACTGATCCAATATTAAAGTTACGTGTGAATTAACATTCCAAGAACAAGAGTTACCTGATACACAAATCCAGTAGCAGTACAGCATATGCTAATACCAATGCATAGTGGGACCATAATCTTTGAGAATCCCTGCTCGGAGAATACAAAACCCACCTTTTGGGATATTACAGGTGCCATCCTGTTAAATATAAGTAGCTATATTCAAGGCATTATAACAAAACTGAGGACATAGAACATATACGGTACTCTCTGTCTTCCACTTGAATGTTGGTTCCACATTAGAAAACTTCAAGAATTTCATTGTCTTTTTTGAAGATGAAATTAAGTGTTTTTTTTTCTAGAGCACATTAACTCAACAAATTAACTAGTACAAATAATGTAGAACATATCATTGTAACATTTGCATATGCTTTCAAATTCAGGTATTAGCTTCTTGTTTTGTTATACTTAATGTCAAACTTCAGAATGTATCTGCATGTATGATGCCAACGTCAGATGTTGCAATACTCGGTACAATTTATAGTAAAAACAGTTGAATCAGAACAAGAGAAGGCCAAGAAACAATGATCTACAATGAATCTTACCAACTCTTGCTCTTGCCTTTGCCTCTTGTAGATATGAAGCCACGCATCAGAAGAGCCTGAGTTGCAAAGTCAATAACCACAAATACATGGGAAAAAAAAAATAGAATCTATGAAATCATTCATGAGAAAAAAAAATCCATTCCCAAAGAGTTAAAAACAATGAATCTGCTCTATCAGTTAAAGAACCCGTACTAAGTTAATATTAATCAAGATTACAAAATACACCTCGAATACATAGGACAAAATTCTTTGTATTAGAAAAGATACAGAAATATCAATTGTACACAGAGCATGATACCTACAAACAAGATGAGCCAAGGTAATGAAAAAGAGAGACTGCTGAAACGTTTTAATCCTTTCCACCAACACCTGCAAATAAAGGGACGGGTTTGGAGCACAATCCATTTGATTATCTCTCTTTTCTCTCAGCATCCAATTTTAAGACTTTAAGAGTTACTGGTGACAAGATTCTTACTAGTTTATATTACTTATTGTGCCAGCACCAGCCAATGCAATGCCCACCTAGTCAAGAACATTCACTTCTTTAAGATAGAAATGTGAGAAGACAAAAAGTATTGCTAGCCCACAACAAGAAATTTGGTGGATGATGGAAACCTGCATAACCAGCAACAGTACATACCTGGGATCTCACTATCTCAGATATAACGAAAATACAACACATTTAGTAACAAAATGGAGAGTGGCAAATCAACTTAACCAACATATTTGCTCGATGTCTAATAGATGGCAGAATTGGAAGAGTTTATAAACAAAATCTGAGATACACTTCACAAATACTAAAATGCATGATTCCACAACCTGAATTTGGTATCCGAGCATAGAGCACAGAGCAATTTGACCATAAATAGTGGGTACAAAGAAGCAAACTACCAGAGCTAGCGCCCTCAACATCAGTAGGGATCCAGAACTGAATAGTGTTTAGGTAACTCGGATCGTGTTCGGTAGAAAATGAATTGTAGTTCATTGAAGGTTCTACGAAATGGTCCTTGCTGGAGCACGAAATAGACTGTATTATTCAGGGAACCCGTGAAGGACAACACATGAAGATAATGGATCTTGTCATACCGATCGTGTTTCAATGATAGTATGTGTACTTTGTTATGTTTATTAAAAAGAGGTTTAAAAGATAACTAAAATTTAAAGATCACACATAATATGCTACGCATTAATTGTTAAAAAAAAAACGAAAGCTACAAATATAAACAAGAAATGTACCCAAAGACAACCGCTACAAGAAAAATTAAAATTTTCTACAAAATTGTCTGACGGTCGAATATCCCTCAGAAATTGCGACAAAAAATTCTGACGAAAACGAAAAACCCTTAGAATTTTTGACGGGTTCGAAACCCGTAAAAAATCCTGACGGATAAAATCCGTCGAAATTTCTGAGGGGTATTATTTCCCTCAGAAATTCTGATGGGTCAGGTGCCCATCAGAAATTCTGACGGGTCTACTCGTCAGAATATTTGAACCCGCAAACGCCTCCTCCCGTGAAGTACTTTTTTTTTATCTCCCGTGACTGCATAGTAAATCCGTGGAAAAAAATAAATAATTTTATATTTTCTGAGGGATTTTTTCGTCAGAAAATCTCTTAGAAATCTCCATATTAATATCTCCTCGCTCACGAAAGTTTCTGCGCGCCTTGGGCCTTAGACCATCTCCTCCCTCTCCGTCTAAGCTTCCTCATCAAAGGTAATTTTTTAATTTTTTTTATTAGCCTCCAACGATCCTGCGCAGGCGTGCGAGACCTCGCGCAGGGGTTCCGGCGAACCCCTATGCCGGGGTGGGGATTCTTGGGCCCTATGTGATCTTGTGCAGGGCCAATTTTTTTTTTTATTATTTTTTTTAGTTTATACACTTTTATGTTAATTTTTTTGTTTAATATTTGTTAGTTTCACAAGTTACTTATGTTGATTAATATAATGTAATATTATTGTTAATTTAATGCATTAGTTAAATATTTTATTTATGTTAAATAAATTTATTTCATCATTGTTTAGTGTATTTATTAGTATTTGTAATTTTACTTGTTATAGAACAAAATTTGTTGTTAATTAAATTTATTTCAAAATAGTTAATTGATTGTGAAATTGTTTGAATATTGCTTAGTTATTTAATTTTATGTCAATTGATTTGCTTACTTATTTACTTTTAATATTAATTGTGAAATTGTTTGAATATTGTTATATTAATTTAGGAGTTATAAAATTATTGCAGAAAAATATTTCCTTCGGAAACTCGTCATTGGATGTATAATAGAATAAATCCTAGTCGTAGAGGACTTACAAAAGAATTTGTGAATGAAATTGAATATTTCATAAATTTTGTGTGTTAATCGTCTCAGTATTTGCAAGAAGGAACTATTAGATGTCAATGTTTAAAATATTATAGTAGAGAATTTCAATCAATTGAAACTGTTAGTTCATTTATATAAAAAAAATGTTTTAAACCTAATATTGGTAGTGGGTTGACTTTGGAGAAGAAGAACCTAGTTTTAGTAGTAATGAAGAGTCAGTTGATCGATTTGCAACAGATGATGATGTAGTCCATAGATATGAGAACTTAGTTTACGATGTTCTATCAACATAATATGGACATGTTAGATTTCATGAAGAGTCACATAATGAAGAAGCTGAAGAATTTTATGAATTATTAAATGCTTCAAGTCAACCGTTATGGCCGGGGTGTAAAACTCATTCTGAATTATCATTGGTCATTCGGATGTTGAGTCTTAAATCAGATTATAATATATCACATGCATGCTTCGACGCTATTATGAAAATATTGAAGGAGGTGACACCGACAGGATCACAAATTCCATTGAATTATTATAGAACAAAGAAATTAGTTTCTAAACTTGGTCTCTCGTCGGTAAAGATAGATTGTTGTGAAAATTGATGCATGCTATTTTACAATGACGATATAGATTTGAGAGAATGCAAATTTTGTGGTGCTGAGAGGTACACATTTTCGAATGTTATGAGCGGAAATAAAAATACAATTTCAGTGAAGATAATGCATTATTTGTCTCTTATCCCAAGATTTAAAAGATTATATTCTTCTATGAGTTCAACTTCATACATGAGATGACATGCCGATCACAATACTAAGGAAGGTGTTATGTTACATTCATCTGATGGTGAGGCATGAAAACATTTTGATCGAATATACCCATATTTCGTATATGATCCTAGAAATATAATGCTTGACTTATGTGCAGATGAATTTACTCCATATTCTCAATCTTCGACTCCTTATTCTTGTTGACTAGTGATAGTTACTCCATATAACTTACCTCTTGGAGTATGTATGACTTCTCCGTATATATTTTTGATTTGCATCATTCTTGATCCTCATAATCCCAAGCATAAGATAGATATTTATTTGCAACGATTAATCGATGAACTGAAAACTTTGTGAAATGGTGTCTTAACATATGACGTGTCAACGAAATAAAATTTTTACAATGAAAGCAACATTAATATGGACAATTAATAATTTTTCTGCATATGAAATGTTATCAGGATGGATGACCACAGGTAAATTAGCGTGTCCATATTGTATGCATGAATCAAAAAATTTTATTTTAAAATACGGAGGAAAAAAATTCTTGGTTAGATTGTCATAGGCAATTCTTGCCTATTGAACACACTTATCGGAAAAATAGAAATATCTTCAGAAAACAAAAGATAATTCATGATTTGCCTCCTCCAAGAACTTTTGGATATGAATTAAGTGATGTTATTAAGTGTATAGTAAAGATCACTGAAAATCATGGCATCAGACATGAAGACTATGATATTTCTCATAATTGGACTAAATAGAGCATATTTTGAGAGTTACCATATTGGAAGGATAATTTAATACGCCATAATTTGGATGTCATGCATATTGAGAAGAATGTCTTTGATAATATATTTAATACAATCATGGATGTTACCGGTAAGACAAAAAGCAATATGAAGACACAAATGAATTTGAAAGAATATTGTCGACGTCTAAAATTGCATCTTATTATTTTAACAAATGGTAAGATAGTGAAATCAAAAGTAAATTATACTTTTATGCGAGAACAAAAGGTAAGTGTTTGTCGATGGGTGAGAGATTTAAAAATGTCTGACGGTTATGTTTCAAATTTGACTCGATGTGTAGATTTGAATAATTGCGTTTGTCCGGAATGAAGAGTCATGATTGTCATATATTCATGGAGAATTTGCTTCCAATTGCATTTTCGTCATTGCCGGATAAAATATGGAAGCATCTTACTGAATTGAGTCACTTTTTCAAAGAGCTTTGTTCAACAACTTTGACGGTAGATAATATGATACAATTGGAATAAAATATTCCAGTTATTTTATGTAAATTAGAAAGAATATTTTCATCTGAATTTTTTTTATTCTATGGAGCATTTACCGATTCATTTGCTGCATGAAGCTAAAGTGGGTGGTCCAGTTCAATACAAATGGATGTATCCATTTGAGAGATATCTTAATAAAAAAAATTAAAAATAAAGCTCGAGTTGAAGGATCAATATGTGAAGCGTATTTGACTCAGGAGATATCTTATTTCTGTTCTTACTACTGAGTCTCATGTCAAATGTGTAAGAACAAGAGTTCGGCGAAACGATGATTTTGCAAAAGGTATGTCGAGCACTGAACAAACTTTATCAGTTTTTAAACGTCCTGATCGTGCCTATGGCAAATCTACAAAACAATGGCTAAATGAAGCGGAGCTAAAGTCGGCAACAAATCATGTCCTCTTAAATTGTGAAGAAGTACAATATTATATCAAATGAGTGATTTTCCGAATTCTATTTTCATAAAGTTATATTTTTAATGCTACATATTAATTATGATTTATAGTGTTTATCTGTAATCTTACGATATTCCTGATGAGAAAGTTCAAGGACGATTAAAGAATGATTTTTCTGCGTGGTTTAAAAATTATATAAGTATTTTTCACATTAGTTTTCTATTAAGTGTGTAAGTATTTATATATGTACATTAAATAACTATATATTTTTACTTTTAGGTTCAAAATTCTCAAAATATGACGATTAATCCCTACTTACGTGATCTAGCATGGGGGCCTAGTCGACAAATCACAAGTTGGCAATTTATTTCGTGAATGGGTACAAGTTTCACACGGATAGTTGGTCGCAGGGAAAAAAGACAATCAATAACGGTGTATGTGTTAAAGGTTCGACTGATGGTCAAAACGAAAATGATTACTACGGTATTTTGAAGAATGTCATTGAGTTACAATATTTTGGAGGTTTAGAAACAAAAAGTTACTCTTTTTGAATGTGTGTGGTTCGATCCGAAAAAGAATAGAGGAACAAGAATTCATAAGGAATATAAAATTATTGAAGTTCGTCATTCTAGACGTTATGAAAGGTTTGATCCTTTTATTATTCCGTCGTCAGTCAGACAAGTTTATTATATTAATTATCCAGAAAAGTTGAAGGACAAATTCCAATGGTGGGTGGTAATAAAAACTAGAGCAAGAAGTCGAGTGGAAATTGAAGGTGCTTTATAAGTTGCATATCAAAATGAC